>JAPFFP010051481.1:0-30635 GCA_026153255.1 Solanum medicagineum
AAGTTCTTCGTGATCGACAGTTGTATGCCAAGTTTTCTAAATGTGAATTTTGGATAAAATCAGTGGCATTCTTGGGTGATATTTTATCTGATGAGAGAATAACGGTTGATTCACAAAATATAGGGGCTGCGAAAGATTGGCCAAGACCAACAATACCCATGGAAGTTCGGAGCTTCCTAAGTTTGGCAGGTTATTATAGGAGGTTTTGTTGAAGGTTTTTCTTCTATTTTTGTACCTCTAAAAAAGTTGACACATAAGGCCACCAAGTTCCAATGGAATGATGCGTGTGAAATGAGCTTCCATGAGCTGAAAGATAAGCTAACTTCTGCACCTGTGCTAGTACTTCTAGAAGGCACCGAGGGGTATGCCGTGTATTGCGATGCTTCAGGAGTTGGCTTATGATGTGTACTAACACAACAAGGTAGGGTAATTGCTTATGCATCTAGACAACTACGACCACATGAGAAAAACTACCTAACTGATGATCTTGAGCTAGCAGTGGTTGTATTTGCTTTGAAAATATTGCGCCACTATTTGTATGGGGTTCACGTTGACATATATACTGATCATAAGATCTTGCAATACATCTTTAAGCAAAAAGACCTAAACTTAAGACAGCGGAGATGGCTAGAGCTAATAAAGGTTTACGACGTTGATATACTATACCATTCGGGGAAGGCAAATATGATAGCTGATGCTCTGAGCTGTAAGGAAATCATGAATACTGGTCATTAAGCTATGGTAAGTCAAGGAGTGGCTAAGGATTTATGTCAGCTAGCCAATTTGGGAGTTCACCTTCTTAATGCTCCAAAGGAAGGGGTTATTGTACATAATGCAGCAGCGTCTACATTAATAGTGGAGGTGAAAGAAAAACAGTTCGAAGATCCTGTTCTATGATAGCTTAAGGAAAAGGTGAGTCAAGGTACGATAAAGGGCTTTGACCTTACACAAAATTAAGTACTTTACTACCAAAATAAATTATGTGTGCCTAATATTAACGGATTAAGAAAGAGGATAATGGAAGAAGTCCATCATTCCTGATATTCTATCCATCCAGGATCAACTAAGATATACCATGACCTGAAGGGAATGTTTTGGCGGGGAGGCATGAAGAAGGACCTTACAGAATTTGTGGCTCAATGTTCAAATTGCCAACAAGTGAAAGTAGAACCCCAAAGGCCAGGAGGTTATATGCAGTGTATAGAGCTTCCAACATGGACATGGGATATTATAAATATGGATTTTGTTACCGGTTTGCCTCACTCACTTTAGAAGTTTGACTCCATATGGGTAATAGTTGATAGACTCACAAAGTCAGCAAACTTCTTGCAAGTCAGGTGTGATTATATAGCTGAATAGTATACCAAGCTATACCTCAAAGAGATAGTCAGGCTACATGGAGTCCCAATGTCCATTATTTCTGATTAGGGGCTCAATTCACTACAAAGTTTTGGAATTCCTTCCAAAGGAGTTTAGGGACACAAGTGCATTTGAGTACAGATTCCACCCACAAATAGACGGTCAAGCAGAACGCACCATTCAGACATTTCAAGATATGTTGCTAGCTTATGCATTGGAATTTAAAGGCAGTTGGGTGGACCATTTTCCACTTACTAAACTTGTCTATAATAATAGCTACCACGCTAGTATTAAGATGGCACCTTATGAAGCTTTGTCTGGAAGGAAATGTAGGTCACCGATTAGATGGTTTGAAGTGGGTTAAACCACCTTACTTGGGCCAGATCTAGTACAATAAGCCATGGAAAAAGTTAAGGTAATATAGCAGCGACTAGAAACAGCCCAAAGTCGTCACAAATCATATGAGGATGCTAGAAGGAGAGGACTGGAATTCTCAATAGGGGATTGGGTATTTTTAAACATGTCTCCAATGAAAGAGGTTATCAGATTTGGTAAGAAAGGATAACTGAGTCTGCGTGACATAGGGCCATATCAGATTATTATAAGGTTTGGGCAGGTTGCATATGAATTAGAGCTACCCCAAGAGCTTTCAATGGTTCATCCAGTTTTTCATGTCTCAATGCTTCAAAAGTGCATAGGTGACCTATCCTGTATCACTCCTATTAAGGATGTACAGGTTACAAAAGATCTCACATATGAATAGGTATCTGTTGCTATTCTAGATCGTCAAGTTAAGAAGCTAAGAAATAAAGAAATAGCTTCAGTAAAAGTATTTTGGAGAAACCAGCAAGTAGAAGAAATAGCATGGGAGGCCGAGGATGCGATGAAATCAAAATACCCTTACTTATTTAAAGCCAAAGAGGAAGTTCAACATCCAAAATTGGGGGCCATAATAGGTACGTGTATTTGAACGTTTATTGCGTTGAACTTGATTAAGCTATACAATTGTGCTAACATTCGAGGACGAATGTTCCTAAGAAGGGGAGGATGTAACACCCCACATGTTACAGTACTAGTACTATGCAAATGAAACATGATATGGTTTGGTCAAATTAGCACCAATTTTTAAAAAGTGCTTGAATCTCATTTAAAGGGTGATATGTATGTCTAAGGCTTAACAGGGTCGAGTGTTGTTTTGTGTCAAATTGAGGAGATCATGGCCCTAAATAAAGTGAGATAATTGAGGTGCCTGTAGGACTCAAGAAGCTATCAAGTGAATCACCTACTTGCTTGGCTTAAAATTGCTAGCTAAACGGAGACGAGGCCCGAATTCGAATTTGTCCAAGTCCGATTATGAATAAAGTATGTATTAAGGGTGTAACATTAGCCCGTGTTTTAACATAATAAATGGACTATATTTTCATCCCAAGGAGAATATAAAAAGGGCCCAAAGACATCACAATTTCTTTGATAATTTAGGCCAAAACTAATTAAGAAGAAAGCTCAAAAATGGGCAGCAAAGGCCCAACCAATTTGAACCCAATAAGGCCCAAGTGAAAGGGGCAAGGATCTGTATCACCAGCTTGGTAATATAATTATAAAATAACCTTAGTAAGTAAGCCAACGTGTCCCTTTAAAATGAGTTTAAAACAGCTCCCATAAGTCATTTTCAACCTGACCAAAACAAAAATCAGATTGCTCGCCAAATTTTCTCTGAACTTTTCTTGACTTTGTAAAGCAACCAAAAGAAGCTTTTAGGGTTCTTAAGGAGGCTATAAACCTTAAAGGTGAAGGTAAGTGATTATATTTGTGTCTTTGGTAATGTTGGTTCATGAAAAACAAGAGGCTATGTTGGTTATGTCTATGCTAAAATTGTTAAACAACATGTGTTCCAAAAGTTGTTATACATTTCTTGTTTATTTGGAAGGTTTGCTCTTTTTGGTTGGATTGTATAAACAGAGGATACTATTATTAATGATTGTTGGTTCTATAATGATTTATAAGGGTTGCTGCACCATTTTACAGTCCGCGAAAGTAAGTTCTTGTGTGATATCATAATTATGCTCGTAATAGGAACTTTTGGGCTGATAGATTGAGGACTATGGTCTCACGTCCTCCACCTATTTTGAGGAATGTTTGTATGTGTATATGTTGTGGGAACAGTTTGGTTGAAGTTGGTAAAGTTTTGGAGTCGTCAACGTCATAATGTAGTGAAGGGATGTAATGTTATACTGCGTATTTGTATGTCGCATAGAATATTTTGTCCAGTGCTTTGTGGGCTGTTGTAAGGATGTTATAGCACTAAAACAGGCTTGATATGATATGTATATGATAATGTGCATTAGAAAGCACGATTAGGAGCAGAAAGGTTAAAAGAATACGCTCGGGTTTATAAATACCCGCTTGCTGCCTGTATGTTGTTTTTTAATGATATTGGGCTGCCAAGATGTATCTATTGGCTGCTAATGCTAGTTTCATCACCTACTATGTTGTAGATAAATATTTCGAGTAAGGGAAGGTTATCTCTAGGTAATAGCGAGGTCGTACAGTGAGGTATGTAAGGCTACATGATTTCATATTAGGCATGAAACATAGATCCCTTCTTGGCACATAAAGGCAAATACCAACTCCGACACAACTATTAACCATGTCTCCACTCTTTCACATGTTCATATGCTTCCATACAGTCACCTTCAAATCTGCATACATTCTTTGATACCAAGTTACATGGGTTCTTGTTGCTAAATAAAGTTCACGAGTTGTTTCATCTCATACGCATTTCATTATTTATGTAACGTACTCTTTTCATTGTCATATTGTCTTGTATGATTATCTACATGTCACAGCCTTACAATTCCAATACTATGACCGCCAAAATTGTGACCACCAAAACAACAATCTCAAAGGTAATTGAAAGGTAAAGTATATTGCTTATTGATGGGTGGTAGCCGAGGGGTGGAAGAATCACCTAGCCAGGGTCAATCCTATCACGGGGGTAGCCCGAGGGCTTAAGGAAGAGCCTAGCCAGTGCTGATCCTAATACAATTTTACCACTGATTAGCTAGTCATTTATTTTACATGTTGTGCACAGATTATACAGTAAAGGTAAAGTGATAAAAAGAACATAAAGTACATGATCCCACAGTACAACTAAAGGTGGTCTCTTATCCTACACCAGTGCATAGTTTCGTTTGAGTTGTTACATCATATATAGTATTTCCTGCCTTACATCTTCAGCGCATTAGCTCGTACTGATGTCCCTCACAGGGGATTTATATTTCATGCTGCAGGTACAGATGCTAGTAGGTCTCCCCAGTAAGAGTATAGGATTTCCAGCTGTTGTTACCAAGTTCTAGGTTGCTTCGGAGCTTTGCATGTCTAGAGCTTATATTTTGTGTTGTACAGTTAATTGAGGTGGGGCCTGTCCTGACCCTTATCAGATACTTTTCCTTATCTAGAGGATTTGTAGACTATGTAAATTAAAGTGTCATCATGTCTCGTACTTTAAACAACGTGGCCCCAACGGCCTAGCCATATGCCTTTCCTTTTGGCTTGTTGTCACTATTTATTTTCTTAAAGGCATGTCAAATGTTGAAAACCCTTATAATATGTATAGAAAGCGCACAGATACAGGTTGGTTCTCCCGGGCCTTATCGGCAACGGGTGCCGGTCCGCCCTAATGGGAGTTTGGGCGTGACACCACTTGTGCTCGACCAGTGGCTAGGAGGGGACTTCCCAAGATAATTGGGACTTCAAAGCCGACTACCCAATCTAGGATCACAAAGTCTGGGGAATATGAATTTCTCAACTTTGATGAGTACATCATAAAGTATCCCTACAGGCTTCTTCATCATGCGGTCAGCCACCAATAATCACATGCTCTTCGGAGTAGGGGCTCCCAGTCTTAGCTTCTTGAGGACTGCAAGGGGTATCAGATTTTTGCTGGCACCGAATTACACAATAGCCTTCCAAAGTCCACATCACCAATAGTATCGGGTATGGTAAAAGTGTCGGGATCTTCTCACTTTTGTACCAAGGACCTAGTAGCAATTGCACTGTAATGTTGAAGCTCTTAGGAGTGCTCCTGACTCACGGTCCACTTCTTTGTAGCCAGGCCTTTCATAAATTTTGCATACCCTGGCATCTTCTCCAATGTCTCAATGAGAGGGATGTTGATGGAGAGTTGTTTCAGAATGGAGAGAAAGTGCTTGAACTTGCCCTCCTCCTTTCTAATTCTTTGATGGAAGGGAGGAGAAGGTCTAGGAATGGGCTTCAGCTTCTGTGGTGGCTCTGCAACATCACTCGCGCCATCTTTGACACGATCATCTCCGACATCAGCTTCTTTGATTTCAACTGTCTCCTTTTAAAACATCACCATCATCTACCAACATGGGAAGATCAATGGTACTTTTGCCACCAAGAGTAGTTACTGCCATACACTACCCTTCATTCTTTGGGTTTTGAACTATGTTGCTAGGTATGTATCTCTCTGACACTGGTTGAGCTAAATTGACGCTTGACCAAACTGTTGCTCAAGCTGTTTGACAGAAATTGAACGAGGCTCAATTTTTTTATTTATCTTGTAGATGTTAGATTTCATCCCCCTCAAGGTCTCATCCCATGTATCAACTTTTTTCAACCGATAGTCAAACATCCCCTCAACTTTGGAACTACTAGCACCAGTATCACGATTGTGTGGCGGCATATAAGGACCATTTATGTAGCCATCTCTACGACCCCACTCTATATCTCTTTCATGGCCCCTATTCTTATCACAGTAGCCTCCATGGTTGTCTCTAAATGCATGATCTCTATTATAGTACTGACTTGGTTTCCTTGACCTTGGTGCCAATTGTCCCTATTGGACCCTTGGGAGTTGGTCTAGAAATCCCCTGTCGAATAAGTAATGAAGCAAGTGTCCTTCTCATAGTAGTGATCCTCGTGCATCGGTGCTCACGGATGCTGATGAACCATTGCATTACTGAAGTCCAGATTCTACTTCATCATCACTTCCTTGCCGGTACGAATCCAGGCAAGCTCTTGCACTATCTCCTCATCAGTTTAGCTTACTCTAGACCAATATTGACAGCAGATGAACTTATGGTAGCTGATGCCTCTCTTTGTCCCCATGCACGATTAATCTTGACCACCTTTTCCAGCTTCTCAACAATCCTTGCAAATGGTTAATCTAAAATCATGCCCCTATGATGGTATGACAATATACTTGGCTATTCTCATCCTTGGACACTCCTCAAGCACTTTGCAAGTTGCTCCCATATAGTATTGATTGAGTCACCAGGAAGTCGCTCAATGTTATTGATTTGATCTTTCAACTTGAACTTCATTGATTGCAAGAAGCAGCTCTCAAAAAAGTCCTGTCAAAGATAATAGGAAGACAGAAAGTCTCATAGCATCCATGGACAGATTTTGTGTTCTCATTACACTCTTACAACCAAACACAGTACAATGTAAATGATACGAGTCCTCTGATGGTAGGCCGTGAACAAATCCACGGTTCTGCAGCATCTGAAGCAACCCACTCGAAACCATAAATTTTGTGTCATCCAGTAGTAGCAGTAACACAATGGTTCTAGTAACATCTATAGCCATAGGGTTCAGTCGATATTGATTCCACTGATACGCTTCAACATTGATGTCCTGTGGCTATGGATCAATGTCCTCAAGAGGACGTGGATTGTCATTATTGACATTCTCATTTTTATTTCATTTCAGAGCTACATTTGCCACATTGTTCACATTATCTTGGGTTATCCTTCGTAGTCTTCTCCAGATCTCTGGGTCAAACTGAGTTAAGGGAATGCCTCAACTTCATGTACTGGGTATTGATGGGTTGTCAAAATACAACACTTTTGATGCTTAAACTTGGGAATTTTGTGTGTTCTCAATGTGATGTTAGTAGGTTTGATGTTTTTTTTGTTTGTTTTGCAAGATTTCAGGGTTGGCACTATTTTTTGGCAAAGTGTGCAGAAGTTGCTGAAAGTGATGATCCACGAGACCTTTTACGAGCCATAGAATATTCTTCAAGCCGTAAAGGGGGTTTCATGTGAAATTCAATAAAGGGTGTATTTCTAAAGTTAATTCTAGGAACATGTTGAAGAGCAGTAGAAGAATTTACAAGCCGTAGACTTGGTATCATACCATGAGTATCAGAAGGTGGGGACTTGTTGAAATTCCATCAGACAAAACCCCTTATAGTCCATAGAATCTTATATGGGTTGTAGAGGGGTGTCATAGAAGACAGTTCAAGAATTGAAGCAATAGTTCGCGAAAGCTCGATCATGAACCATAAACCGCTATACGAGTCGTATAGTATCTCGTAAAGCCAGTTGTCCCAGTTGTCCTAATTCATTTTTGTTTTGTATTTTAAACACTATAAATAGGGTTTTAGGTTATTTTTTATATAGGACTAAGAGATAACAGTATAACGACATTAGAGAGTTTGAGAAGCACCCGTAAAACTTTATTTTTTATCTTTTAATTCGATCTTGTTATTCTCAGTAAAAATTTGAATTTCTTGATCTTGTTTCTCTTGTGTAAGTGCTCAATTATCTTATTCAAATTCATAATTCTTGAATTTACACTGATCGTGAGTAGCTAAATCCACAACTAGGGTTGTGGGAACCATGAAGAACTAATAAAATAAAATCAGATAATTTGTAATTCTTGAAGATTGTGCATGTATGTATTAATTGATTCCCTTCGTATTGAATGCCTTCTAATCGTGGCCAACATTAAAACACGCCTAGTGTTACCGACATGATCAAAGTAGTAATGAATAGGAAAAGAGATTAATTAACAAGATTCGATCGATGTTTCTCGTCTAATCAATAGAGTAGGGCCAAGGGGAGGTTGTACTAGGAAAATAGGTAACGATTAGTAATGTTGCACTGCGGGGATGTACCAAATTACATAGTGAAATTGACTTCTCGCTTGGGCCAAAGGTCTTGGTGAACTTAACTTACCATTCTGCATGCTACACACTAGAAGAGAATTTGATTATCTAGCAAAAATTCATGCTTTGTTAGTATTTGTTTGGAGCAAGCTAAAATAAATGAAGAGATTATGCAAGATCTTGGCCGAATACATATTGATATGGAGGTGATAATGAAACAGAATCAGGAACGACTTGATGTGGTTATTCATTAGCCTCCACGAGCAGCCATGTATGAGGATACCGATTATGAAGAGGACACTTGTTTCATTGCTAATCAAATGGGGGGTTTCCAAACCAACTCTCAAGGGTCTAATCAGGACTATTAGCACCATGGTCAAGGAAGCCAAGGTCGAACACTATAATTGATATGGAGCTTTTAAAGAGAATGGTGGAGGTTACCATGACAAGAACTGGGCCCAAGATAGAGATACAGATTGGGGCTGCAGAGATGGCTATAGAAATTGTCCTTATATGCCACCACACAACCATGATACTAGTGCTAGTAGTTCTAGAGTTGAGGTGATGTTTGACCGCCTGTTGAAAAAATCTAAAACATAGGATGAGGCTCTAAGGGGGATGAAATTTGACATCTCTAGCATAAATCTGAAAATTGAGTCTCATTTTGTTGCTATCAAACAGCTTAATCAACTGTTTAGTCAAGTGTCAACTTAACTCAACTTGCATCAAAGAGGTACACTGCCTAGCAACATAATTCAAAACCCAAAGAATGAAGGGCAGTGCATGGCGGTTACTACTCATGGTGGTAAGAGTACTATTGATCCTCCCATGCCATAGATGAGGATGATGTTCGAAAGCAGACATTTGAGGTTAAGGATACGGATACCGAACATGATCATAGCAAGGATGGGGTGAGTGATACTGTAGAGGCATCACAGAAGCTGAAGCTTATTCCTTGGCCTCCTCCTCCCTTCCCTTAGAGAATTAAAAAGAAGAGGGAGGAGGGAAAGTTCAAGCACTTTCTCTCTATGCTGAAACAACTCTCTATCAACATCTCTCCCATCAAGGAGTTGGAGAAGATGTCAGGGTATGTGAAGTTCATGAAGGACCTGGTTACGAAGAAGTGCACCATTAGTCGGGAGCTCTCCAAAGAGCTTCAACATTGCAAAGTAATTGCTACGAGGTCGTTGGTGTAGAAGTAAGAAGATCCTGATACTTTTGCCATACCTTGTACTAATGGAGATGTAGAATTCATAAGGGCGTTGTATGATCTTTGTGCTAGTATAAATCTGACGCCCTTGGTAACCCGTACTCCGAAGAGCATGCGGTTGTTGATGGTTGATCGTACGGCAAGAAGCCTGTGGGGATACTTTTTGATGTTCTTGTTAAAGTTGAGAAATTTATATTCCCCGTAGACTTAATGATCCTAGATTACCAAGTCTACTTCGACGTCCCAATAATCTTGGGAAAGCCATTCCTAGCCACTGGTTGGGTACTAGTGGATATGGAAGCTGGTCAACTGATGTTTATATTGAATGATAAGAAAGTTATCTTCAGTATGTGTCAGTCAATGAAGAGGATAGATGATCTGAAGAAGGAAGTTTGGACACTTGGTGAAGTCTGAGTAACCAAGTTGTCCAAGTCATGTTGTGACAGTAAATCAGGAGCTAATTGGGAGCCAACCCAAGGTCTTTGATGTAATAGTTGTAGTTGTAGCTTTGTTTTAACTTTTGGACTCATAGGTAGTTTGCTTTCTCGCATTTTGGTTGTAACATTGGACATTGGGCTGGTTCCATATAGGGTAACAGTGTATTCTACGAAGAGTATGCAGGTACGTGACTAAGTTAGCCATTCTTGGCTAAAAATGCATCAACAGGTGCCTCTACGACTGGTTTTAAGGGCTATATATCAATCTATTACTCGCACACCATTTTGTAGGCACTTCCAGTGAGAAAAATGTTAAGCACTCTAGTCCATGATCCAACTTCCTTCCAGTGAGAAAAATGTTAAACATTCCAGTCCATGAGCTAACTATATGGCCCGTAGATAAATCTATAGTCGTGAATGGGGCTCGTGGACCCCCGGTAGGTTTTCTGACTTTTTGACTAAGTGTTGAGGATTCTACGACCAACTTTACGAGTCATATTTTGATCTACAACTCGTAGACTGGTCCATGAGACCCAGTCTTCAAAACTAGGGTTTTGGACCTTCTACGAAACCATGATAACTGAGCCATAAAACACTCTATGACCCGTAATTAAGGTTTCGTAGAGTTTGGACCTATGAGTTTTGACCTACCTGGTCAATATATAAATAATGGGGTCTAATATTTTGATCCCATATCCCCCCTAATTTGTGAGTCAAACCCAACAAACCCCTTTCACTTTTTTGATCATCAGCGATGATCACCCCTACCATTTTTCACCCACTTTTTTCGGCGGCCCTAGGTTTTCATAGTCCTACTTCCTCCATCATTTCCTACAATTTGGTCAACCAATTTGGTATGTTTTCAGTCTTTAAAACACCGTTTATTTTCCAAATATTGTGTGATTAGGTTGAACCTAAATTGACTGGTACAGTAATTCAAGATTGTGAACCCATTAGTGTTATTATTGTGTTTGAAAATTGAAATGTATAATGGCCAATGTGTGAATATGTGCTTAGGATAGAAATTGATGTGTTGCCTTTGTCCATATGTTTAGAATGATGTGTTTGAAAACCATTATATTACACAATGTTTGAATTAAATTGATTATGCACATTGAAAACTCGGTATGTGATGGCATGTGTTTGTGATTTTAATGCTAATTCATTCAAATAGGCTCGACAGGTTTAGGAAAGCATGTTTAATGATTTTTGATGGGGTATATGTGATAATTTCTATATTGGTATTGGGTGTTTTCATAAATGTCATGTGGAGTGTGTGTATTGCTTCGATGCTGATAAAGTATGTTGAAAAACTCATTAGGGTTCGTATTGATGGACTTAGAAATTCAGGCCACTGAGTTTTCTTGTCTATGAGGATATTTTACGGCCGATGAAACTTTCCACGAGCCATAATTACACCTCATATGAAATTCTAGTGACCTGAAGTTTCTGAGAACCTACCAGACGACATTTTCTACTAGTCGTGGATTATTTTATGGCTCGTAGGTTTCATGGATACCTGTCTACAAAAGTTTAGACTCTAAAATCATCTATGACTCAGTCTACGACTAATAAATCCTTCTACGAGTTGTACCTAGTATTGTAGATGCCATTCCTGTAAAGAACAATTATGGGCACTGTTTCTACAAGAGCCTTCTACGTTTCATAGTTTTGATTATCGCCCGTAGAGGTGCTCTTGTAGACCCCCCTATAATCATGTTTGATATATTTTTGCATTTCATTTTTTGACTTGTGGGTCTAACCATGTTATGTAAATGTGTATGTTTTAGGTACTAGGCTCCAAAGCCGAGACATGAGGACATTCGAGCCATTAGGAAAGGCTTAGTTATGAGCCCCCGGGAGGAGAGGAGACCCCCGTGGTTAGTGGATCACTCGAGGAGCTCAGCATCAGACTTGACTTAGATGCTGATATACCCCACACACAGGTTTCCACCAGACATGGATAGGCCCAAACCTAGGCTATTGTTGTTCGCACTCCCCAGTCTGACGAGGGAGGTAATAACTATAGTAGCTCTATTCATATGACTCCGTCAAGAGAAGAGTTAGACTCATAGTCAAGATCCAACCATGAGTCAGATACAGAGTCTTCTGCTGCACCACTACAGACATACGATCACCTCCAGAGGCTTTCATGAGTCGGTGATGTTTTGTGGGCATACGAGACATCTATATAGAAGGCGTACAAATTAATGAGCGGGGAGAACCATCCTGCTCAATTTTTGAGGATCCCCGCATCATCTCATTTGGATTAGATAGTGCCCCCGATCTTAGGACACCATTAGAAGATACAAGCTCTAGTGGATGACCAAAGCACTAGGGAGGTTATTCCTGACAATGGTACGGGAGTTCTATGCATCATATGTCGCCATAATTCTCAGCATTCTTCATAAGGGGAAGAAGCCCAGACTGACACACACTAGAATAAGGGGCCTGTAATTGGACATCTTGGTGACCATCATCTACCGTATGTCATTCGAACCTAAGTTCTAAGCCCGCAGATCCATAGTAAAGTACGACTGCAGATTGGGGAAGACTAGGGACGAGGGTCTGATGAGAGTCTAGAGCTAGCTTGATGAGATAAGTTATAATGGAGATTGATGAGCAGGGCTCGGACCCTTCATGGGTTGCCACACCTTCTTAGGCCATTGTGAAGGCTTTCTTTAGCTTCCCCGCCATGTTTTGGTGGGTCATTGTGAGGTCAAGGATCAAGCCGACACTAGTAGAAAATACATTAATACTAGAGCATGCAATCCTAGTTGCCAACATCTTGGCTGTCTTTGAGATAGGTTAGGCCAGCCTCATCGCTAATCATATCCACGAGGCAGCATTGAAGAGGTCTACCTCCTTCTCCTTTCCATGGTTGATCTGTAGACTCTATTTAGAGTTGGGGATGGAGAGTCTATATTAAGTAAACTCACTGATTGAGATCCAACATACATTGGATCCATCCTAATTATGGCTAAGAAGAACCTGGTGGCACTTCAACGAGCACTGTACCAGCCAGCTCCTATGCCTAAGATTTCGCGCTAGAGCCAAGTTCTGAGGTTCCACCCATCACCACCACTACTGCTACTACAGAGGACAAGCCCTCATAGACTGAGACACATATGGAGAGGGGGCCCACTACTACTCTTACAACATAGGTCACTCCTATACAAAAAGCACCTGCAGGAATGGTGACGTGTCTGCGATGTCCATTCAGTCCATGGAGTAGCAACATGCCAACACTAAGTCTTATTTGACTCAGTTAGCTTAGCAGATCAGTCCATGGCTCCGCCAGGTGATTATAGAGTTCGAGGGACTCATGCAGGAATACAATAGTCACTACCATTCAGGACCGACTTTTCGCTATTGATGCTTGCATTGATGCCTTCAAGTTGAGGGTCCATCAGATCCTGAGTAGATCACGACCAGCAAATATGATGGCCTTATAGATGGAGATCGAGCAGCTCCGGGTCGACATGACAGAAGCCTTAGCCGAACCGGTGGCATTCCCGCAGACTGCGCCCTGGTGCTAATGGTGGACTTTTTTTCTCCTGAAGAGCTTTCACAGTCTTCCATGGGAAGAGGCCCCGAACTGATATGATCAAAATACATTGTGGTTGCATGTGGGGCTAACAGAACAGGAGGAGCTAAAACTTGTGTTTATGCAATCGAGGCTGGAGACGGAGATATGACAGGCTCATTAACTCGATAGGGTAAGGGATGTTGGCCCCTCTAGTCATGTTTCTACTACTGAGGAGGCCACCACGCAGGTTGACGGTGGCCAGAATTATCCACACAACATCACTTATTGCCAAGGTATGTCCTTTTTTACCTCGATACCTTATTTTGCATTTTTGTGTGCATTAAGTATAATCCACCTCTTTTTCGATGGGGTATAGGTAGCTATAAGCATCAGTGAAGCTGAGTAGTTTTTTCCTATAACTACCTAAAATATTAAATCCTAGAGGTTTTCTTGCTTGTGTTCTTTTTCCCGATGGATATTTAATTTCCGTTGAACCGGCATGTTTAGGATGTGTAGATAGTATTGGTAGCATATAGTACTAATATTTGTGCATATATGTGTTTTTATGCTTTTTGGTGAAAAATGATGCCCACCAAATTTTTGAATAGTTAGTCTAGATAGCAGCCATACATGTTTAATCATGTTGACATTGCTTGTTCTGATAAGTGAGGATAAGATCGAGATGAAAAGCATGATCTAAGACTCCTTGTTGATAGTGCAATAAGTGCCATGTGAGTGTGAGCTTAATTTCCTAAATTAATTGATTGTATATCAGTTCAAAAGTTGTCGTGTTACTCTTACACTGTAGTTTAGTTGGTTACGAAAGGATCTTTGGCCATTGTTCATAAAAGTACACTTAGCCTAAATAACCACCGAAATATGTGAAATATCCCCTGATCCTAATGTTTGATTCTAAAATGTACCTTTTCTTTGTAAAAACCTAAGTAAGCTAGCCTTATTAGATGTAAAATCCTGAAATTAGCCATGGTTCTTCCTTGAACATTGTGAACCTTGATTGAGGCAAAAAGCCTAAGTTGAGGGTTGCTACCAAAAGTGGTCCCTAGTTCCGAGGATGGATATTGTGCTCCTCAACTCAGGTCAAAAGCCTATGTTGAGGGTGGTTGAAGGGTAAAACACAAAGTGAGGGGGAAAGTTAGTAATACATGGAAAAGGAGGAAAAATGTGCACTAGGTGCAAGAAAAATGACTGATGCCTTAGCTATGAGCTAAAGAGAAAAAATGAAGTGTGAATACAAGGTAAAAAGTTGAAAAATGAGAACAAAGCACCCAGAAATGCTTTGAAATAGGAGAAAAGGAAGAATGGAGTGACAAGTAACAGTGTTGGTAGGGCAAAAGTGTAGAAAAAAGCACAGTCAAAGAGGGCCTTTAGTCATTATTTTCCCAAAACATCATAACAAAGCCCCCTGAGTTATGTTACAAGCTTGTAAAGTCCTAAAGTGATCCTAGTCAAAGGTCTTAGTCATTAGTGTAAAGGAAAGCATATGGTATTTAGCATGATATATGGATGCCTTTCGTGAGATTGAGTGATTTTGTATAGTCCCAAGGTTATACAAGAAAACATCATTATGAGTGAGATATGTGACTTCTTTCTGTGAGGGCACTTAAATTGCATTGTTAACATTAGACTCATTCACCGATTATGGCTTTTTGATGATTACCTCGCTTGTCATAGTTGCATAGTCCCATGCATTAACTTGTGTTGGTTTGCTGGATAGTTATCTGATTATGTTTTGAAGGTGGTGTGGGTATCTGTGCTTAAGTTTGATGTGATGTATGTCATTAGATTGAGGTCTATGTGTTATTGTGCTACTTATGTAGATAAGTCCGTCTATTGAAGAAACGGAACAATTTTAAGGTAAGGGTGTTAATTTACTGTCAGAATACAACACTTTTGATGTTTAAAACTCAAAATTTTGTGTGATCTCAATGTGATGTTAGTATGTTTGATGTAGTTTTATGTTTATTTTGCAGGATTGTAGGGTTGGCACTATTTTTGGACAAAGTATGCAGAAGTTGCTGAAAGTAATGATCCACAAGACCATTTACGAGCATTAAAAGGGGTTTCGTGTTAAATTCCAATGAAAGGTGTATTTCTAAAATTGAGTGTACGAACATGCAGATGAGTCATAGACTTAACTTCATACCCAGAGGGTCAGAGAAGGTGGGGACATGTTGAAATCCCATCAGTCAAAACCCTCTAAGGACCATAGAATCTTACATGGGTTATAGAGGGTGTCGTAGAAGAAAGTTCCAAAATTGAAGCAACAGTTCATGAAAGCCCGATCACTAGTCGTAAACTACTATACGGCCCATAGAGTACCTCGTAGAGCCTACCGACCCAATTGTCTTAACTCATTTTGGTTTTGTATTTTAAGGACTATAAATAGGGTTTTTAGGTTATTTTTCACATGGGACGAAGAGGGAACAATAGAAAAACATTAGAGAGTTTGAGAAACACTTGTAAAACTTTAATTTTCATCTTCTAAGTTTAATCTTGCGATTCTCATAGAAGAGCTGAATTTCTTGAGTTGAATTCCCTTGTGTAAGTTCTCAATTATGTTATTCAAATTCCTAGGTCTTGCATTTACACTGGTCATGAGTAACTAAATCCACAACTAGGGTTGTGGGAACCATGAAGAACTAACAAGAAAAATCACATAATTCATAATTCTTGAAAAGTGTGTATGAATGTATTAATTAATTATTTTCATATTGACTATTTTCTAATAGCGGCCAACATTAGACCCCACCTACTGTTACTGAATGGATCAAGGTAAAAATGAATAGGAAAAGAGATCAATTAACAGGATTCGATCGATGTTTCTCATCTAATCAATCGAATTGGGCCAAGGGGAGGTTGTACTGGGACAATAAGTAAAGGTTAGTAATGTCACACTGTGGGGATGGACCAAATCACATAGTGAAATTCGCCTCTAGCCTTGACTAAAGGGTTTGGTGAACTTAACTTACCGTTTTACATGCTACATACTGAAAAAGAATTTGATTATCTGGTAATATTAAGTTAGGGAATCATGGGAAACACAATACCCTAGTTCCTCTTCATATTGGTTTAAGACTTGTCTTAGCTTAGAAGTAATTTTAATAGTTATTATAACCCCCCCCCCACTATTTGTTTGGAGAGATAAGTTGATTAATCAATTCGAATTGCAATTGAATTCTTCTAAGTCTACCATATTCCCTATAGGATTCAACCCTAACCTTAGTTAGGTTATATATCTCGACAACGACTGTTGTAGCCTCAAAAAGAAGCTGTAGCTTAGGTGACATGCAGCATACACTACACCTGCACCCTGAAATAGAATAAAAACAACAAAAAATATAAAATGAAAGAAATAAGGATTAGTTCTCAAACTACTTGAATTAAACAAGTCTAGCCGTATTCTGCGGCAATTGCACCAAAATCATGATGTCGCCCAAGCTACACCTCCTTTTATATGCTAAAGCGATCATTGTCAAGATACATAACCTAATCGAGGTTAGAGTAGATCCCATAGGGGATGTGGTAGACTTACGAGAATTCAAGACAATTTGGGTTGATTAACCTACTCATCTCCCCATAAGAAGGGGGGAGGGGTTATAACAACTATGAAAAGTAATTCAAAACTAAAACAAGTGTTAAATCAGTATGAAGAGTAACTAGGATATTGTGATCCCCATGATTCCCTAACTCAGTGTTACCACATAATCGATTGTTTTTCCATTGTGTAGCATGCAGAATGGTAAGTTAAGTTCACCAAACAATTTGGCCCAGGGGAGAGGCGAATTTCACTACGTGATTTGGTCTATCTTGTCACAACCCAAGCCTAGGTGTTAGATGTGACATAGCGAATGAGAACCCAAAGCGACCCCAAACAAGCCTCTTAGCATATCATTCACACATTCTCGATCGCGGAAGCAAAATAAACAACAACAAGAGATATAAATAAGGGAAGCGGCACCAAGGGAAGTCTTGATATTTATAAAGCATAAAAGATTCAAAGCTCAAAACATAAGTACATCAATTGTTCCAACAACACCTCTAACACAGATTAGAGCATAGGTCAAGACACTTTCCGGGCTCACCTTCATAGTATCAAATGTTCAACATAAAGAGACATCAAATAGTGAGAGCAGCATAGCTAGTATCCCTGGACTTGTGGAGTAACCAAAGCTTATCTTCTGAAATGTCAAAACTAGCAATATGGAGAAAGATCGAGAGGTGTTCCGGTTCCTACATGGTAACATCATGTAGGCATAGAGTATGCATTAGTACGTTTGAACGTACTAAGTTTGTAGGATTTAATGCAACAAGATATCACCAATATATTCAAAATGCATAATCATAAGCAATGAATATGTATAATATCAATATGGCTTGCATGATCAATGTTTGAGGTAAAACACACTTGTAAATCATATAACTTGAAAATATAGACTACATGTGTAGGAAGAGACCATAATCATAGACCAAGCAACTATTACTTGGAATCTGTGGCATGTCACCCCCTCGGTGAGGTGGTCGAGGTATCTATCCCTCAACATGGTAGTACGAGCATGTCACCCCCCTGACAAGGTGGCCGAGGAATCTACCCCTCAGCATGTTAGTACGGGCATGTTACCCCCCGACAAGATGCTTAAGGCATGTCACCACTCAACAAGGTGATTGGGCATGTCACCCCCCAATAAGATGTGGTCAAGTTGCCACATTATAGATACTTTTCATAAATACAATGCAAACATACAATCCCTTAATCATCATATAGTTACTTGATTTATAAACCATGTAATAGACCATCAATCACTTCAGAATCCTTGTCAAGACATTTTATCAAACACTTAGTCAGTGTGTAATGCTAGTTAAAAATCATGCAATTCAATTTTGAAATAATATGAGAAAATTTAATTTAAATCAACCCACCAACACCTAGTAAAACCCTCATGTAAGATGCATTGAAATCCATCATCAAATCTCATAATAGATCATAGTTTCATAGCTCAAAACATGCATAGTCTCAATAGACAAAACCAATTCATAGTTATTCTTGAAATAGACAAACATGCCTACTCTATCAACATTTCATGAAACCCCAACTTAATTGTAATCAAAATCCATAATAAAAGATACCGATAGAAAATACAACTTAGAAACATGTACTTTTCATAAAAAGAGAGATTGGGCTCCATGGATGAAAGGACCCAATGGATGAAATTCACATACCTCAAACTTGGGTTTTCTTGAGACTTGAAGGAGGCTTAAAGCTTGAATGGAGTTCTTGAAATTCGGAATTATGCTTGGGACACTTGAATTTGGACGAAATATTTGTTTAAGTATTAGAGAGGGTTTTGAGAGGGTCTTGAGTGATATAGAGTTGAAAAATTGCTAGGTATAGATATTTTTATGCATAAGCGGGTATGGATATAAGTCCAATACCCTTGAGCTGAAACAAAATTTTGAGGAAAAATTAATATTGATCCGCGCTCTTGCCACGGTGCGGTCAGGGTGCTGATTGCCACTGGAAATTGAAATTTTTCAAATATCATTTTTCACTATGAGTCCTCTAAATCGATAACTATCTCCCACTCAATTTTGCCGCTTGACCACGAATATGAAGTCGAACTTTTGATATCACGAACAGGCTTTGAGATATATGGAAATTACGATTATGGACAGTTCTGTAGCACATTTTTGGGGCTTTTTCGAGCGTCTTATAACCCTACAGTGTGACATTACTAACTCTTACCTATTGTTCCAATACAACCTCCCCTTAGTCCATTTCAGTTGATTACATGAGAAACATCCACTAAATCCTATTAATTAATTTCTTTTTCATATTCATTACTACCTTGGTCCATTCGGTAACACCAGGAGAGTTCTAACATTGGCCACCTTTAAAAAGGATTCAAATCAGATAGAATTAATTAATATATACATGCACACTTTTCAAGAATTACAGATTATTCGATTTTACCTTGTTAGTACTTCATGGTTCTCAAAGCCTCAGTTGTGGGTTTATCTACTGGTGATCAGTGTAAATGTAAGACTTATGAATTCAAATAAAATAATTGATCACTTACAAAAGAGAACTAAACAAAACGAATCTAAACCCTTCACCAAGAATCACAAGATTGAAATTAAAAGACAAAATAAAGTTTACAGGTG
Source organism: Solanum medicagineum (assembly GCA_026153255.1). Lineage (NCBI taxonomy): Eukaryota > Viridiplantae > Streptophyta > Magnoliopsida > Solanales > Solanaceae > Solanum > Solanum medicagineum. The sequence goes on from JAPFFP010051481.1 coordinate 19,629, forward strand.
TTTCTCTCAAGCTCTCTATTATTCTCTACTATTCTGTCACGTTTCCTTATAAAAAACAACCTAAAAACCCTATTTATAGTCTTTAAAATACAAAACAAAAATGGATTAGGAGAACTGGGTCAGCAGACTCTACAATAGTTTCTACGGGCCCTATAATATTTTACGGCCCGTAATTGGGCTTTCGTGGATTGCTTCTTCAAATATGGCGCTGGCTTCTATGATAACCTTTTACGGCTCGTCTAAAGTTCTAATACTCGTAAGGGGTTTCATCTAATGACTTTTCAGCAACTCCCCCTTTTTACCTTCAGGGTATGATACCAAGTATATGGATCGTAAAATCTTATATGGCTTATCTGCATGTTCATAAAAGTAACATCAGAAAAATCAGCCTTAACTGGAATTGTACACAAAACCATATCTATGGCCCGTAAAAGGTCTTGTGAACCCTCTATTTCAGCAAGTTCTACATAGTTAGCCCAAAAATTGTGTCAACCCTATAATCCTGCAAAATAAACATAAAAACTCATCAAATCTACTAACATCGCATTGAGAACACACAATATTCCAAGTTTTAAGCATCAAATGTGTTGTGATTTAATAACACATCACCTCCTACCTGGGTCAAGAGATGACACAAGAAACACCACAATAGATGTAAGTCATTGATGCAGCTCAAATATGCATGGAACATGTAAAATGTTATTACAATAGGAATACTGATGCATGAAACTCATAATAATCATAGGTACCCAAGGAGTAATATCAAGTCTCACGACTAATGCCCAAATCGTTATCATGTTTTAGATTATCATAATTATATCAATAGTCTAGAGTGTCAAAAACATCAGACCTTACTCATCCCAAGTATGTAAGAACATCAATAATATCGGACCTACTCATCCAAATAATATAAGAATATCAATGATGCCAAACCTAACTCATTCCAAAATACAAGCATATCAATAATATAGGACCTAACATATCCTAATTATGCAAGCATATCAACGACCTAACTCATCCCAAATAGTCTTACAAGCATTTTAATTTGTCAATATTTGATCTCAAGTCATCATCACTCTATCATATAGCATCTCAATTCATCGATTAGATTAAAACTATATCATAATTCGGCTCAACCGGAACCACTTTTCCATCATTATTCCAACACATCAACTAAATTACCCAATTATCCATCTAAATCTCATAATGCTCACATGAACATGATCAATAACTCAAATCCTATCCCAAAAGATTAGCTAAACCTACCTTGATGCTAAAACCCCACTCATGCAAGTTTCAATCAACATAAGTCTCCAAAGGATCCCCAGATAGATTAGTCACTCTCAATAATAGACAGTACGTATCAAGAGGTGAAGTTTGATACTTCATATTGGCATAAGTTAGACTTAGGGGCAAAATGGTAAAGTTTAGGACAAAAATTCGAAGTTCCTACTCTAAAAAATAATTTTAATACCATGTTCTACAAAATAAATGGAGTTTGTGGGTGAAACTCCCATTATACTCATGTTTAAATAGATGAGAAATTAGCACTTAAAGTTTGAAAGTCATGGTCTAAAAATTCCCAATTTTAGGTGTTTGAATTCATAAATTTAAGGAGAAAAATAAAGATAAAACTCATGAAAAATTATTAGTTTAGTGTTAGAAATTTTTACTGATGTGCTGCCAAGTTACAACACATTTTGTGCCTAAAACAAGGGATTTTATGAGTTCTTAAAGCGATTTTTTAGTGTTTTGATGTGTTTTTATATTAATCTTGCAGAAAAGTTTAGTTGATATGATTTTGAAGAAATGTTGCAGATTTTGCTGAAGTACTAGCCTTACATGCCAACCTATGAGTCGTAGATCAAGCTACGACTCGTAGGGTGGTGTCATAGCAGGAATCAGAGACTAAAAATCAGAAACCTGCCAAGTGAAGGTCATCCCTACGAGCCCAGCCTATGAGTCATAATACACACTATGACTCGTATAGGTGGAGTCGTAGCAAAAATCAGAGGGCCAAAATGTTGGACCAAAAATTGAAGACCAAGACTATGACCAACACACGAGTCGTAGCTCAAGTGACGAGTCATACCTATGGGTCGTACTAGTTCAGTCCAAGATGCCAATAACCTGATATGAGACTCCGACTACGACTCATAGGCCAGCGTACATGTCATAGCTGCAAAATTTATCAGATGCCAGCGGTCTTTTCTGCATAATTCCTAGGGTTTTTTTGTAAATACTATAAATAATTTAAGTTAGGTCTTGAGGGGGAATTAGAACAATAGATATTCCTCCAGTACATTTTGAAGCTTTTCTTAGGTTTTGAGAGTAGATTATTGCTCTTTTTTGGGAAACCCATTTTGGGGATTGCAAATCTTACTTTGTACTCATTGTTGATCAATCAAGCTTGTGGGTTTGCAACTTTTGGTACAAATTTCCTTCATTGTTATTGGTGAAACTCTCAACTATGTCTATTGTTTGCATTTTTGTGTGTTTTATCTTAGCCACGAGTAGCTAAGCACCCACAACTTGGGGTTGTGGGAACCATGGGTAGTTGACTTGAGATGACCTAGGTTTTGTGTATGTCTATGATTGGGGTTTTGCATGTATTGTTTATTTCCCCTCATAACTAATTTTGTTTGCTGGTGGCCAACACCAAACCCTGCCTACTATTAAGATCCCGACCAAGGTAGTGACGAATAAGAAAAGGGAAGTTGATGACAGGATTCGATTGATGTGTTCCCGTCTAATTGACCAAACCTGATCAAGGGGAGGTTGACTGGGACAATAGGTAACAGTTAGTTGGCACGCCATAGTAGCTGACCAAGCGCCATGGTTAAATTCGACCTTCACCTTCACAAGAGGGCTGGAAGAACTTAAGTTACCGTCCTGCATGCGATTCACCAATCATAGTTCTGTTATCTAGGGTAATTGATTCAGTGAACCATAGAGAATACAATTACCAAGTTGTCCCCAAAATTGAGTGCTTTATCAAATTTTAATTAGTGTTTATTTTATGTTGTTTTTGAATCACACACCCCCAATTTAGATATTATAGTTATAGATGCTAGAAATAAATAGTAGTGAAATCTTGTAGTCAAGCCCTGTAATCCCTGTGGAATTGACCCTAACCTTAGTTAGGTTAATTACTGATAGCGACCATTTTCTTATTGGAGCATGACCATCATCAAAAATTATGGCGTTGTTGCCGCGGAATACGGGTAGGTTTTGATTTGATTTCACTATTATTTAATTCTAGTATTAATTTCTAGAGACTTGTGTTTTACTTTTGCTTTTGTTTTTGTTGTTTGATTTCTTTTGCAGGGTGTACTAGGTTGTATGACCAACACAAAGAGCCAAGTCAATCCCTTAGCTCCACTGGATTTTGAGATCCATCGACTACCAAGAAGAATGGTTCAAGTGAATAAGGATATTGAGGTTGAGGAGGATCTGCATACGAATGAAGATATGGATAGAGAAGAGAATCCACTACAAAGGGGTAACCGGCCACAACTCAAGGACTTCAATGAAAATGCTTATAGATTGAATCAATATCGATTGAATCCTAAGGCTATGGATGCAACTGGTGCTATAGTATTGTCTTCTTTACCGACAGATACTAAGTTCACCGTAGCGAGTGGATTGCTGCAAATGCTCCAAAACCGCGGTCTATTCACAGCTACCTTCAGAGGATCCCCACGTTCATCTTCAAAATGTGGTGTTTGTGTGCAAAGTGTCATGGGAACACAAAACCTTTCTCTTGATGCTATTGGGTTAAGAGTATTTCCACTGTCATTGACTGGTAATTCAGCTGTATGGTTGTCTGAGCTTCCTCCGAGCACTTTCACAAGATGGGCTGAACTTCAGAAAGTATTCCTTGAAAGATACTTTCCAAGATCTAAGAAGTTGAAGCTCAAGGACCAAATCAACAACTTTGAGCAATTGCTAGGCTATTCCATTAGCATAACTTGGGAGTGGTTTACTTGAGGATGGTTCCAATCACAAGATTGTCAATGATGCCTTGGTCAAGATTTTCCATCAGTCACTTGACTCGAATAGTTAAGCTTACGCCGATACAATCATGGGAGGCATGTTCCTAGACCAACCTTTTGCATTGATAGCCGCAAGAATGGACCAAGTGGCCAACACAAATAGAGCTTGGGGGCAATGAGCACGAGGTATGATGAAACCTTCTTGTGCGGTCAATACCAGTAACGAGCAAGCAAAGGTGAACGAAGAGATTATGAAGCACCTTGCTGAACTTCGCACAAGCATGGACTTAGTCTTGAAGAAAAACTGAGCAAGCGTCCATGCGGTCACTCAATAACCTCTGAAGGCTCCTACCTATGATGATCCATTCTTTGATGAGGATGCATGTTTTGTAAGCAACCAAGCAGCGAGTTTCCGGAATAACCCCTAAGGGTCCAGTTCGCACCATTGAAGGCAAGGTTTTGGGAATCAAGGTCAGATTTTCAACCGTGATGGGATGTATAGAGACAACTGGGGTGGATACTATGAGAGAGAGAGTGCTAGATGCATAATGAGGAAGAAGAGAGGGCTATAGAATCGATCCTTATGTGCCACCACACAACTATGATGCCGGATCAAGCAATTCTAGGATTGAAGATATGTTTGAAAAATTGTTAAAATGAGCTGACCACAAAGATGAGACTCTAAAGGGAATGAAAGCAGAGATTTCAAGCATCAACCAGAAAGTAGAGTCTCACTCGGTGGCAATCAAGCAACTTAAACAACAATATTCGCAAGTGTCTTCACAATTGAACCACCACAAAAGGGCACCCTACCAAGAAATATGGTTCAAAATCCTAAAAATGAAGGGCATTGCATGGCGGTGATGACTCAGAGTGGCAAGAGCATAATAGATCCACCTATGTCGTTTATTATTGATGAAGTAGATGAGAAGGGTCTCGGTGGTGAAGTTGACGTTGAGGGAGAAGATCCAAAGGTTGATGGGATGTAATAAGAAAAAGTAAGGGAGCCTGAGAAATCACAACCAATTCCCAAACCTCTGGCCCCTTTCCCTCAAAGGCTTAAAAAAAAGGAAGAGGATGGTAAATTCAAACAATTTCTCACAATGTTGAAGCAACTCTCCATCAACATCCCCCTTCTAGAAGCTTTGGAGAAAATGCCTGGGTATGCCAAATATATGAAGGATTTGGTCACCAAGAAACGCACTTTGAGCTAAGAGTTCTCGTAAGAACTCCAACAATGTAGTGCAATTATGACCAAATTCCTTGTGCAAAAATGAGAAGACCCTAGGGCTTTCACCATCCCTTGCACTATCCGGGACGTTGAATTTGCGAGAGCATTATGTGACTTAGGAGCAAGCATAAATTTAATGCCTCTTACCATCTTCAAAAAGCTTGGCGTTCGTACTCCTACCCTGATACGAATGTGGTTGCGTATGGCAGACTGAACCATTAAAAAGCTGGAAGGAATCCTTTTGGATGTGCTTGTTAAAGTTGATAAGTTCATCTTTCTAACAGATTTTGTGATTCTCAACTGTGAAGTTGATTTTAAGGTGCCCATCATTTTGGGGAGACCATTTTTGTCCACGGGGAGTGCACTAGTGAATATGGATTCAGGTCAGCTATGGTTCAGGATTAATAATGCAGAAGTTGTATTCAATATTCGCCAATCGATGAAACACCTACATAAATGCAAAAGTGATGTGTGGACCCTCAATGATTGTTGACAAAGGAAGATGACAAAGTTGGGCCATGACATTAAACAAGGTGCTTCTTGGGAGACAACCCAAAAATTTCGATGATTATTTGTTTATTTGAGACATAGGGGTAGTAGTAGTTGTTTGTTTTAAATTAGAAGACAATGATGCAATTGTAATAATTTTGAGGATTTTTGTGCTTTGAGACTTGCTTTCCAGGTAAGAATTGGAAGAACTGAAGATCTCGAAAATTTGGACTTAGAGCATCTCCTACGAGCAGGCCTATTAGTCGTAGTCTTCACTACGATTCGTAGTCATACCCCATACGGGGAAATAGTAAGTATCTAAAGTTGGCACATACACTATGAGCCAACCTTGTGATTCGTAGGATCTCCTATGAGTTGTAAGAGGGGTTCGTAGTGCCTAGGTATAATTCCTAAATTTTTACCAAGCGTCGGGTCTGGTACGAGACCAGTACCTACGAGTTGTAGGATGACCTACAACTCGTAGTCGGAGTCTTGTAGCGCCGACCTGTAGCTTTTTAAAATCTGACCCCTAAATTCAATTCTTCAACCTTAAGAGGCGACGATAAACCCTCCCCCATCACCCACATCATTTTTCCAACCAAATTCCCGACTACCCACGTCATTTTCTGGCAATGATTCCAGCGAGGGTATAAATTTTTAGGGTTTCAACACAAAATTCATCTCTCTTTGCATTTGTTCATTTTTTAATTCAATTGGTAATCTCTTCGGTTACATTTCTCAATCTTTGTTGATGAGTTTGTTCCCTATATGAGTATAAGTTTAGTTTGATCATGTTTAAACATGCCTTACATTGATTATTAAGCTAGACTTGTAATCTAAGGTTTATACGCGTTCAAAGAATTAGGTTGTTAAGTGAACCTTGTAGAAAAGCTTGAGTGGGTGATTATAAGTATGACATTTGTAATGTTTGATATGTAATGTATTTAATGTTGCTCATCTAGGGTTTGAATGGTTGTCAGAATTGAACTTTAGGTGGTATGGGGTGAATGCCTATGGTTTACATATGGGTTTGATTGAATCGTTGTGAATGGTGATTGCACTTCCTTGGGATGTTGTGGACATGTCAAGAATGAGCTTAGATTGTTGATTACTTTCGGTGTGCTAGACGTTTGGTTGAACTAGTTTTGATTCTTAGGGATAATAGTTGTTTTACATTGCCAATGCTAATATGGAATTGATTATGTGCCATTTAGTCGTGCTTTGCTCTTATATGCACAATTAAGTTGAATTTGGTGTTGAAAATTTGTGCATGGTGTGGGAAACAATTAGGCATTGTAGGTGACTTCTTTGCTTAGCTACGAGGCACTCCTACGACTCATAAGTTTCTATACGAGTCATAGTGGTCTCTCGTAGCAAGTATCAGTCACCTGTAATCCCTTCATATTTCTCATACGAGACCCATATACAATTCGTAGTACTTGGTACGACTCGTAGGGAGGGTCTCGTAAACTTTGCAAAGTTTTGAAAATGTTTCTGCAACTAGGTACGAGACTAGGACTACGACTCGTAGGCTATCCTACGAGTCATAACTATATCTCGTATCTATGATAAGAAAGCATTTTTAAAGGCACAACTAGTTCCACGAGGCCAGTATACGACTTTTAGGTCACCCTAAGAGGCGTAACTGCACTCGTACCTGCATATCTACAGTTGCATCAGTGCATAATTACTTGTTAGTTGTTATTGTTTCTTGTTCTTTGCTAAGTATTTCAGTGGATCAAACATGTTGTACTTAAATGTTGTTTTGTGGCTTGTTTGCAGATAAAATGCCTCAACAATACAAATGGGCAATTCAAGCTCTACAACGGAAGTTGCGAGATAAATCCTCCGACGAGCAATCTGAGAGCTCTGTGGAAGTCCACAGAACCAGGTTAGACCCGGAGGCCAATAGACCTCAGATTTGGGCACTCACAGCTCAGAAGCCCATGTAATTGAGTACTTCCTCCCAGTATGAAGAGGAGGAACAACAAGGAAAAGGGATGGGTCAGATAGCAGTTTGCTACAGATGACCCCCTCACATTCGGGTACAGAGTTAGAATCAGAGAGCACTTCTCAGCAGGAGGAGGTCCAGTCCTAGCCCCCAACTGACTGCAAATGGTGCATCCCTGGGATGAAGGAAATATATGGACAAGGGTTGGAGCCAAAAGGCCAAGTCAAGCCGGCTCGACAGTTTCATGAGGAGTCCCGGTTGAATGGCTCGAGCTTAGATAGAGTGCCTTGATTGGATGCTGGGTTGGATGAGCACGGGCTATGTTGGACCACACAGCAGTTGGGAAAATATTCCCTTTATGTAGTACGTGAGTTCTATGCAGCGTACCTTGCTACACTCCGCCGGGGGTTGCCAAAGAATAAAAGATCGATCGAGCAGCCGAGGCAAGGGGTGGTGAAAGTCCGGGGGAGGAGAGTTGATATCTCGGAGGAGAAAACCCAACGAGTGCAGTTTGGGCCTACTTTTATAACTTTTTAGTCCACCACGGAGTATGATAGCCGTATTGAGAAGATGAGGATAGTAGTGACGGGGAAGGACATCAAGGCTAAGACAGAGCTTCTACGGTGGATCACTAGCCAGATTTGTGAGGAGGGTGTTGAGCCGATGTGGGTCATAAACCATGCATATCCTATAGGAAAGGCCTACCTCTCATTTCGGGCCAAGTTCTGGTGGTCCATTATCCATTGGCGTATTAGGCTAACTTTTATGGATAATGTGATCACCTCGAGAGAGTTGTATTGTTGGATAGCCTTCTAGATGGGTATGCTATAGATTGGGCCCGGATCATTTCAAAGCAGATTCACGAGGCTGCAGCTCGAACGAGCACCTCACTGTCATTTCCAATTTTTATTCATCGACTATACTTTATGGCAGGTGTTCCTATTATCCCTCACTTGGACTCTCATGTAGAGGCCACACATATTATTATCCGAACCTGATAAAGGCTGATGAGAACTCGGTGGCCTTACCTCGAGCTATCCAACCTCCTATTCCAAAGATAACTTTGGTCCAGCCTCATATTCCGAGGTCACCTCCAACTACTACTAGCACTACTCTGGCCACTGCAGAGCCCACGCTAATGATTGAGATCAAGTCTACAACATCCTCTAGCACTCCAGCACCAATAGAATCTACTTTACAGGTTGAACCTCTTTTCTCTGTTGTTGCTTTTCAGGCTTTATTGCACAGGGTTACTGTAGTAGAGGGGAGGCTACCTGAGTTGTTAGTGCGGGTTCAGTTATTGATTGATCAGACAATTCAGAACTCTGAAGAGAGGATGAAGGCATGTGCTCGAGATTTGGTTGATGAGAGAGTTTTGAGCAGTAGATGCCCGGGTCGATGCATTTGAGGCTAGAGTTCACAAGATGCTAGAGGGAACTAGGCCTGCCGATGCGAGCGCAGTTACTTAGGAGTTGGCCAAATCTAAGGTCTAATTGATTACAGATGATTCCAGCCCATGTTCCAGCCAGGTGATGATGCATTTTATTAGCTCGCCGACAGTTTGGACACCCGAGGGAAGAAGCCCCTTAAGCATGCTTACCCAGAGCCAACCCCGAAGAATCCGAGACAAGAGGAGGAGCCCATACCTGAGGAGGTGATGCAGGAGTCGGTTTTATTGGTAGCTATTCAGAGAGACCGAGCACAACACACCCCACCTGGAGATGGTAATTCCGGCATTGCAGTAGAGAAGGAGAGTCATCCCCAAGACCCTACAGATCAGCCAGAGACCGGTGCTTGATTGTAATTCCCCATATCTTACTCTACTAGTACTATTCAAATGAAACATGATATGGTTTGGTCAAATTAGCGCTAATTTTTAAAAAGTGCTTGAATCTCCAATTAAAGGGTGATATGTATGTCTAACGCTTAAGAGGGTCGAGTGTATACATGTTTTTTGTTAAATTGAGAAGATCATGGCCCTAAACAAAGTGAGAGAATTGAGGTGCTTATAGGAGTCAACAAGCTAGCAGGTGAATCACCTACTTGCTTAGCTCAAATTTGCTAGCTAAACTGAGACGAGGCCCGACGTCAAATTGGTCCAAGTCCAATTATGAATATAGTCCATGTTAAGAGCGTAACTTTAGCCCATGTTTTAGCATCATAAATGGTCTTTATTTTCAGACCAAGAAGAATATAAAAATGGCCCAAGTATATGACAACCCACTTAACAATTTGGGCCCAAACCAAGTGAAGAGAAATTGGGAAAATGGGCAGCCAAAGCCCATCAACTTTGAGACCCAATTAGGCCCAACTGAAAGGGCCAAGATGCTGCATCACCACCTTAATTTATAAGGCTCAAAACATACAAGAAAGTCTGCCAAAACCCCCTTTAAAAAGGCTTACAAATAGCACCTAAGTCATTTTTAGACTTGGAAAATTTCAGCTTTCACAAACTTTTTCTCTACACTTTCTTAACCTAGCAAAGCAGCCACAAGGGGACTTCTAGAGTTATTGGAGAAGCCATACACCGTGAAGGTAGTGGTAAGTAAGTTTACATATATGTTTAGTATGGTTTTCTTATGAAAACCAAGAGACTATGTAGATTATGTCTATACTGAAATTGTTGGACAACAAGTATTCCAAAAGACGTTATACATTTTTCTTCTTTATTCGAAAGGTTTTCTCTTTTTGGTTGTATTGATTATGAAGAGAGGCTACTGTTCTTAATGAGTATTGTTTCTATAATGATGTATAAGGGCTGCTACACCATTTTACAGTCCGTGAAAGTAAGTTTTTGTGTGATATCGTAATTGTGCTCGTAATAAGAACTTGTGGGCTGATTGATTGAGGACTATATATCAAATCCTCCACCTATTTTGAGGACTATTTTTGAACTATTTTAAGAATTCTTTTTGTGTATATGTTGTGGGAACAGTTTGGTTGATGTTGGTAAAGTTTTGGAGTCGTCAACGTCGTAATGTAGTGAAGGGATGTAACGTTATGCCGCCTATTTGTATGTTGCGTAGAATTGTTGTGTCCTGTGCTTTGTAGGTTGTTGTAAGGCTATTAAAGCATTAAAACAGGCTGCACATGATATGTATATGATAAGTATATTAGAAAATACAATTAGGGGCAGAAAGGTTGAAAGAATATGCTCGGGTTTATAAATACCCGCTTGCTGCCCGTATGTTGTTTTTTTATGAGATTGGGCTGCCAAGATGTAACTATTGGCTGCTAATGCTAATTTTATTACCTACTATGTTATAGATAAATATTTGGAGGAAGGGAAGGTTATCTCGAGGTAATAGTGAGGTCGTACAGCGAGGTATGTAAGGCTACTT
>JAPFFP010051486.1:0-53832 GCA_026153255.1 Solanum medicagineum
AAGCCTAGTTGTATTCCCAGTTAATGGAGCCATAATTTTTGATAGTTGGGTGATGGTCATGCTCCAATAAGAAAGCGATTGCTACCAGTAATAAACCTAACCGACGATTGGGTCAAATCTATTCGAAATACAAGGCTTTGACTACAAGATTTCACTACTAATCATTTCTAGTATTTATGATTACAATCTCTAAATGGGGGGGAGGGGGGGTTTGTGATTCAAAAACAAAATAAAATGGACACAAATTAAAATGCAAGGAAGAACTCAATTTTGGGGACAACTTGAGAAGTGTGTTCCCTATGGTTCTTCCATCCCTCTTGTTAAGGTGAAGGTCGAATTTCACCATGGCGTTTGGTTGGCCACCATGGCGTGCCAACCAACCGTTACCAATAGACCTAGTAAATCTCCCCTTGGTCAGGTTTGGTCGATTAGACGGGAACACATCAACCGAATTCTTTCATCTACTTCCCTTTTCCTATTCACCACTACCTTGGTCGAGATTGTGATAGTAGGCGGGGTTTGGTGTTGGCCACCACCAAAAGAACAATAAAAATCAAGGGAAATATATAATACATGTAAATACTCAATCATAGAAATGGAAGAAAACTAGGTTATTTCAAGTCAACTACCCATGGTTCCCACAACCCCAAGTTGTGGGTGCTTAGCTATGCATGGCTAAAGCAAAACACACAAGAATGCATGTAATAGACATACTTGGGAGTTTCACCAATAACAATGAAGGTGATAAGTACCACAAGTTGCAAACCCACAAGCTTGATTAATCAACAATGAGTACAAGGCAAGATTTGCAATCCCCAAAATGGGTTTTCCAAGAGAGAACAATAATCTACCCTAAAAACCTAAGAAAATGTTCAGAAAGTAATGTTAAAATGTCTATTGGTCAAACCCCTTTTCAAAAACCTAACTTAAGCTATATATAGTGTTTACACAATAACCCTAGAATTTACAAAGAAAAGACAGTTGGCAGCTGATAAATCTCATAGTTACGACTCGTAGGATGACCTATGAGTTGTAGTTGGCGTCTCATATCAGGTTCTTGGCATCTTGGACTAAACTGGTATGACGCATAGGTATGAGTCGTTGCTTGGGCTACGACTCATATTTTTCTCTCTTAGTCTTAGTGTTACATTTTTGGCTCTCTGATTCTTACCATGAGTCCACGTATACGAGTTGTAGTATATATTATGACTCGTAGGCTGGGCTTGTAGTGGTCACCTTCACTTGGCAGATTTCTAGTTTTTAGTATCTGATTCTTGCTACGATACAATGTACGACTCGTAGGTTGGCTCGTACGGCCTATGCTTCAACAAAATCTGAAATTTTTCTTCAAAATCATGCCAACCTAACTTTTCCATAAGATTAACACAAAAAAACATCAAAACACTAAAATGTTGCTTTAAGAACTCACAAAATCCCTTGTTTTAGGCACCAAATATGTTTTATTTTGGCAGCACATCAAGTCTCCTGACCTAGTTCTCCTAATCCATTTTAGTTTTGTATTTTAGATACTATAAATAGGTTTTTAGGTTATTTTTCATAAGGAACGTGATAGAACGGTAGAGAACAATAGAGAGCTTGAGAGAAACACTTGTAAAACTTTATTTTTTTCTTTTAATTTCAATCTTGTGATTCATGGTGAAGAGTTTAGATTCCTTGTGCTTAATTATCTTGCGTAAGTTCTCAATTATGTTATTAAAATCCATAAGTCTTGCATCTACACTGATCATGAATAGCTAAATCCACAACTAGGGTTGTGGAACCATGAAGAACTAAAAAGGTAAAATTAGATAATTTATAATTTTGAAAAGTTCCCATGCATGTATTAATTAATCTATTCGATTTGAATGCTTTATAGCGGTGGCAAATGTTAGAACTCACCTAGAGTTACTGACTATATCAAGGTAGTAATGAGTTGGAATCGAGATTAATTAACAGGATTCGATTGATTTTTTCTCTCCTAATTAATTAAACTGGGCCAAGGGGAGGTTGTACAAGAATAATAGGTAATGGAATGAAATGTTACATTGGAAGGATGGACCAAATCACATAGTGGAATTTGCCTCTCACCTAGGATAAAGGGATTAGTGAACTTATGTTACCGTTCTGCATGCTACACACTAGAAAAGAATTCAATAATCTGGAAAACTGAGTTAAAAAATTATGGGGAACATGATATCCTTGTTCCTCTTCATACTAATTTAACACTTGTCTTAGTTTAGAATTGTTTTTCATAATTTTACAAAGCCCCACCGCTTTTGGGGAGATAAGCAATTTAATCAACCCGAATTGTCTTGAATTCTTCTAAGTTTTCCATATTCCCCATGGGATAGACTGTAAGATCAGTTTGGTTATATATCTTGACAATGGCCACTTTAGCCTCAAAAATAAGTTGTAGCTTGTGCGACATCACTGTATCATTTGTTGGGTGGAGTTCGTACTGTGGTGTCATCTTTGTGCAGTTGTTTGTGATTGCTTGCCAGGATTAGTAGATCTTACGGTTGTATATTTGTTTTCTTGGTGCAACTGAGTATTTATCAAGGTGGCTATCTTTGAGTGTAAAGTGGGTAGTCCAGAAGCATTGTGCCAGCCTGAGTAAGTGATATTTAAGGAGCAAACATGATTTTGAGTTTTTTCCTTAAGTCAGTTTTTCTTGACCGAGTGTTGTTGTTCCCTAATCTTCAGAGGTTGTGTATGATTCTCTAAAGGATGGTGTTGTGGAATTTGTTAGATGAGTTTCAGACTATGTTGGCATTGTTCAAAATAGATAAGGATCAAAAGGATGCTTCTAATAGATAGAGATGATTAATTTTAGAGTTAAAGAAGGTATTTCTCAATGTAAAGTTTTTTGGGTTCCTTTTGAAGTTCTTTATTTCTCAATAAGTGGTTTTTTCATAGCATAGGTCCTTTTTAGTGGTTAAGAAAGTTTAAGATATTTTCGGTATAGTTGAGTGGAGTTTGGTGATAAGGAAGAATTCAAAATAGATTTTGCGGTTCATGAAGTAAGTTTTGATTTTTCATCCGAGCTGGAGTTCTACCTAGGCATTGTTAGCTTCAGCGGGGTGCTTCTTGGTCGTATGGAGATTGTGAGCCCATCATCCTCATCCTTTTGAGCTTGAGACTGTCATTGTCCTTGACTTTTGTGGACAAGAGTCCTTTTTAGTAGAGTATGTTGTAACGACCCTTCGGTCTTTTTATTTATTCCTCACACTTTTTAGCATTTACAGCTTTCATTTGATGACCTTAGGTCATTTATGACTTGCTGACACTAATAGTTGGGTTGTGAGGTCATATGTTGGTTTTTATACTAGTTTTCACGTTTTGGAGTTCTTGGAGTTTTAATGTTTGACTTCAGTCAAAACTATATGGAGATGACCTTAGAACAAAATTCTGATAGTTTTACTAGCTCTTTAAAAGTCAAATTAATCTTGAAGCATGGTCGGATCGATTTACTGATACCCTCGATGTGAGTTTGTACATGACTTTACATTTTGCCTTTAAAATTGACCAACAATTGACTTTCATCAACATTCTTGCAAAATGTTCTCAAATCAAAATTCTGACAGCATAGTTAGCTCTGAAATCTTGAATTTGATTGAGGACAACCTTTCATTCAAATCTCGAGACATCCAAACTCATTTTGAGCACCTCGGTAGTATTTGGTTAAAAATAGCCATGGGGGGTGGGATGATGTGCGGCTAAAATAGAGCACTTTTGATGCTTTAAACATCGAATTTTGTGAATTCTCAAAGCAGTGTTAGTAGTTTTGATATGATTTGTGTTGATTTTGGAGAATTTTAGGAATCGGATGATTTTTGGCCAAGTTAGGTGCATTATGGAATTTAACATCCCAAGAAGCTTTGTACAGGTTGTGGTTCATTCCACGAGCAATAGAGGGGTTTTATGGATTGGATCTAGTGAAAGGCTATCACAAGTTGCATATTCGTGTTATCAGATATGTCGTAGACAACTTGATGGCATGTACACTCGTCCGTGTGCTAAAGATCAAAGAATATGCATAAGTGTTGAGAAGTTACCAAACAAATCCTCTTATGGGATGTAATTTAGAAATAAATGATGTCAGTCAAAATACAACACATTTGATGCCTAAAACAAGAGACTTTTTGTGCTCTCAATACAACTTTTTATGGTTTATATGTGTTTTTGTGTTTATTTTTGCACAAAATATAGGTTGCCCTGATTTTGGGAAAAGTTGTTGATTTTGTTGATTTTTGAAGATCTACGATACCTAGTAAGGGATGATCGTAGGAATTAACAGTTTTGAAAACCAAAATCTAAAAATTTGAAGTTCAGCAATATGAGCTCAAGGTACGAGTCGTACTCCTCACTACGACTCATAGAAGGGGGCCTCGTAGCAATTAACAATGTTGACAAAAATTGGACCAAGAACTGCAAGCATGGACAACGAGAAGGTACTACGAATCATAGACCAGACTACAACTCGTAGGTGTGAATAGTAGTACCCAAGTCCAAAATGCCATGTGATGAAAACAAAAGCCCAATTATTGCTCGTAGGTCACCCTACGAGTCGTAGTAGCTGCTAATTGAAATTTTCTAATTATTTTAAGGATCTTTTTGTAAATAGTATAAATAGTACATATTAGGGTTTTAGAAGGATCCACTATAGTTTTTAGAGATTTTTAGAGATAGAAGCTCATAGTTCTTAGAATGTTGTAGGGTTTTAAAGTACAAATTTAGGGTTTACTTTGGAGACTCAAATTTGGGGATTTAGATTCATTTGTGGATAAATTTCATCATTCAAGCTTGTGATTCTAATTTCAAAGATGGTTTCGTTGTTCTTCAATTTGTTTGGGTAAGAAATCTTCGATGTCTTCTCATTTCATTATTGGTTTGTGTGCCCGAGGCTTTGGGGTCTTGGGCGTAAGCCTCCCCATGCTTAAAAACACTTATACTTAATCATTTTCGACCTCATATCATACAAGACATTCCCTAATACTCTCTCAAACACTTAGACTAATTATTCACTAAATATTCAAGTGCCAAAACTTATTCCGGACCTAAGGATTTCAACCAAGCTTCAAGTCTCCATTTAAATATTCTTCAAGAAAACCTCCAAAGTTAAGGTGCGTGAGTTTCAACCATTGGGTCCTTTCACCCATGGTGCCCAAGCTTCCAATATAATTAAATTGCATGTTTCTAAGTTGATTTACTTATGAGTTTTATTTATTATGAATTTGGCTATGAACTAAGTTGGGGCTTCATAGAAGTGTGACTGTTTAAGCATATTTTGAGCTATAAATTTAAGATCTATCTTGAGATTGAAGGGTTTTGATGTGTATTGCATGAGGGTATTACCAAGTGTTTGTGGGTAGATTTACTTGAAGTTTTCTTGCATGACTTCACTCTTGAATTGCATGATTTTACACTAGCATTACACACCCGCCAAGTGTTTGATAAAATGTCCAGTTTGGATTCTTGAGCTATTAATGATGTATTGTATGACCTGTGGCTTGAATGACTTTATGATGATGAAAGGAAGATATATATATGTCGATTTCACGGAAAGTACATATAGTGTTGTGAGTTAGCCATACCTTTTTGAGATTGGGTAAATTGCCTCAACCATCTTGATGGGGGTGATATGCCCATTAACCAATTGAGGAGTTGATACCTCAATCACTTTGGATGAGGGGTGCTCATGCCCATCAACCAATTGGGGGGTTGATTCTTCAACCGCTTGGGATGGTGGTGGTCATTCCATCAACAAATTTAGGAGTTGATACATCAATCGCCATGGATGGTAGGGTGTAACAACCATCAACCATTGAGGGGTTGATTCCTCAATCACTTTCAAGGGGTAGTCTACCTTGGATTCGAAGTATTAAGTTTGCTTCATTTATTATGATGCTCACTTCCTATACATGTAGTATGTTAGATATAAACATGTTTTATTTCAAGCATCATTCATACATGTCATATTGTTATTATGCTATCCATTGCTTATGATATTGCATTTTGCCTATGTTGCCTATCTCTTTTTATATTGCATCCTACATACTTAATACATTGAAATATACTAATGCATACTCTATACTTACATGATGTTACCATGTAGGAATTGGATCTCTTCACGATCATCCACTTCCTCCCTGTGGCTAGTACTATCTTCTCAAAGCAAGTTTGGTGAGTCCTCAACTCGGCGAACTATATCACTTGTTCTTATGCTATGTAAAGACTCTCATTATTGAATTGTATTCTTTTGACTTTGAGGGTGAGATCGGAAAGTTTTCTTGGCCGTCGCTCCTATCTATGTATTAGAGGTGTTATTGAAACATTATGAAATATTAATGCTATGCTATTGGCTTGTTATGTACCTATGGTTTCAAGGATGTCCGTTAGCCTCGTATTCCATCTTTTACTATCTCTTATTGTAGCTTAATTGCTTCAATAACCAGGGATGTGTAATGCTATGCTAAAAGGCTTGTTTACGGTCCCTTTGGGTTCTTCAATCGTCGTGTCATGTCTAGGACCTAGGCTTGGTCGTGAAAAACTTGGTATTAGAGCACTAGGTTGTTAATTGTCCGCGGCACCCAACACACCGCATTGATTAGAGTCCTATTCATGGTTGTGTTGTGCACCACAACTATGAGTAATAGATAATGAGACTTTCTTGAAATGTTCACCTTCTTCATGATCTATGTCGTGCTATAGAATTTAGGTAAGGTTTCCCCTCTAACAAATATTCTTTGCAATTTTTGAGATCATGCCTAACACAAGAGGAAGAAAAGCCCATACTCTCAATGAACAACTGGCTCATGGAGAGCTCCGGGATTCTCTAACTTTGCTAGCTCAAGCCATGGCTAAGCAAGTCAATCAAGAGGCCCAAGCCCCTCATGCTTCTATTTTGGCATCTCGGGTGAAGGACTTTATGAGGATGAACCCATCGGAGTTCTATAGGTCTAAAGTGGATGAGGACCCTCAAGAGTTTGTTGATGAGTTGTACAAAGTGTTGGCTATTATGGGTGTTAGGTCAGAGGATAAGGTGGAGTTGGCGGCTTACCAATTGAAGGGGGTGGGCTAAATATGGTATACTCAATGGAAGAAGGAGAAAAGGAATAATAATGTGATCCTTAGGGAGGATTGTAAGGCGGCTTTCCTTAACTGGTTCTTTCCTATTGAGCTTAGGGAGGCCAAAATGATGGAGCTCATGAATTGAAGCAAGGATCTATGAGTGTGAAGGAGTATGCCGTTAAGTTCAACCAACTCTCCCAATATGCTCCACACTTGGTTGTCAACCCGAGGTCTAGGATGAATAAGTTTGTGATGGGTGTTTTTGATTTCGTGAATGAGGAGTATCGCGCTGCTATGTTTATTAGTGACATCTATTTGTCCTGCCTAATGAATTATGATGAACAATTAGATGGGGAGAAGTTGAGAAAGAAAAGGGGTAATGAGGCCAAGACGGTCCGTTTTGATGGGAAGTCTCATGGGTGGCTGTTTTCATCAAGGCCAAGGGACTTTTCATGCTCCTAATAGAAGCTTGTTAATGACTACCCAAGGGCCCAAGGTGATGGTGGTGTGGTGCCGAATGCTATGTGTCCAAAGTGTGGTAGGGATCATGGTGTCCTGTGTTTGAAAAACACCAATGCTTTTTTTGGTTGTGGTGAAGTGGGGCATAAGGTGATGGATTGTCCATGTAATCAAAGAAAATGTAAAGATGTTCATCCACAAGGACGAGGTGCAAATAAAGTTCCTTTGGGGAGAGGAGACCAACAAGGTGGTGCCCCAAGGCATACTCAGTGTTATGCACTCCAAGGGAGACAAGGGGTTGATGAGGTCCCCGATGTCATCACTGGTATGCTAAAAATATTTGATTTTGATATGTATGCATTGATAGACCTGAGTGCCTCTCTTTCTTTTGTTACTCATTTTGTTGCCAAAAAGTTCCATATTGAACCCAAATCGTTCTGTGAGTCATATGAGGTGTCTATTCCTATTGGTGCATCAATTGTTGCTAGAAAGTTCTATAGAAATTATCCCATTTTAATCTTGTGAGGGTTAGGGATGTGAAGTCTAAAGTCCTTCCCATAGAGTTGTTCCGGTGGTTAATGAATTCCTAGATGTCTTCCCTAGTTAGCTTCTTGGTGTTCCTCCCTAAAAGGGAAATAGATTTTGGCATAGATATCCTTCCCGGTACTCAACCTATTTCTATGCCACCTTACCATATGGACCTGACAGAGTTAAAGGAGTTGAAAGAGCAATTAAAGAACTTGTTATAGAAGGGTATTATTAGGCCTAGCCAATCACCTTGGGGTGTACCGTTGTTGTTTTCGAAGAAGAAGAATGGTTCTCTTAGAATGTGCATTGACTACCGATAACTTAATAGAGTCACCATCAAGAATAAATATCCTCTACTAAGGGTTGACGATTTATTTGACCAACTTCAAGGGTCTAGTTAATTCCCCAAGATATATTCGGTCCGAGTGTCATCAAGTGAAGGTGACGGAGTGTGACATTCCTAAGACGACCTTCTGGACTAGCAATGAGTATTACGAATTTGTGGTTATGTCCTTTGGATTGACCAATGCACCAGCTATCTTCATTGATATTATGAATAGGGTCATCTAACCCTACCTCGATTTGTTTGTGGTGGTTTTTGGTGATGATATTTGGATCTATTCATAGTGAGGAGGAGCATGTGAGTCATTTGAGGGTGGTGTTACAATTCTTGAGGGAAGAGAAGTTGTATGCCAAATATGAAAAATGTGAGTTTAGCTTGAAAGAGGCTGCCTTTCTAGGTCATGTGGTGTCGGATGATTGTATAAAAGTGGATACTAAAAAGACGGAGGTAATTAGAAAATGGCCTAGACCTTTGACTCCATAGGATATTAGAAGATTTTTAAGCATAGGGGGTTACTACCGGGGATTTGTTAATGGGTTCTCTTCTGTTGCTTCTCCTATGACTAAGTTGGCCTAAAAGAAGGCTAAATTTGTGTGGATCAATGTGTGTGAAAAGAGTTTCCAAACCTTGAAGGATAAGCTCATCTTCTCTCCTATCTTGTGTCTACCAGAAGGGCATGTTGTTTGTTGTGATGCCTCTCGGATTGGTTTGTGTTGTGTTTTGATGCAAAATGGTGAGGTAATAGCCTATGCTTTTAGAAAACTCAAGGTGCATGAAAAGAATTATCCACCTAATGATCTTGAATTGGCCGCCGTGGTATTTGCTTTGAAAATTTGGCGTTATTATTTGTATGGGGTGCATGTTGATGTGTTTACTGATTATAAGAGTCTCCAATATGTGTTCACTCAAAAAGAGATCAATTTGAGGCAACAAAGGTGGTTAGAGCTTCTTAATAACTATGTTATGAGTGTATTATCACCCCGGTAAGGCTAATGTTGTGGTCGATGCTTTGAGTAGGGTGTCTATGGGTAGCTTAGCTCATGTTGTTTATGAGGGAAAGAGGTGTCTAAAGAGGTCCATCGGTTGGCTAGATTGGGGGTTAGGTCGGAAGAGGTTGATAATGGTGATATTGTGGTTGTTGATGGTTCAAAATCTTCCTTGGTTGATGAGGTAAAAGCAAAGAAAGATCTTGACCGCTCCTTGTTAGAATTGAAGGCCTTGGTGAGAGATGGAAAGGTGGAGATTTTCTCCCAAGGGGGAGATGGTACCCTTAGGTACCAAGGTAGGTTGTGTGTGCCTAGTATTTATGGCTTGATAGAGAAGATTCTTGATGATGCTCGTAATTCTTCCTATTCTATTTAGCCTAGTACTACCAAGATGTATAGAGATTCAAGGGATGTGTTTTCATGGGGATGTATGAAAAAAGACATTGCAAAATTTGTATCCGATTGTCATAGTTGCCAACAAGTCAAAGTCGAACACCAATGTCCAGGTGACCTAACCCAAGATATAGAGATTCCTACTTGGAAGTGGGAGGAAATTAACATAGATTTTATAGTTGGGTTGCCTAAGACGAGAAAGGGTTTTGATTCTGTTTTGGTTGTTGTAGATAGAATGATAAAATCGGCTCATTTCTTACCCGTTACAACTACTTATAATAACGATGATTATTGTAAGTTGTACATTCATGAGTTTTTAGATTACATGGGGTGCCTTTGTCTATCATATTGGTTTGTGGTGCTCAATTCACTTCTCACTTTTGGAAGTCCTTCCAAAGAGGTCTTGGTACCAAGGTAAATCTTAATACAGCCTTTCACCCTCAAATAGATTTCCAAGCCGAAAGGACTATCTAACCTCTCAGGATATATTTAGAGCTTGTGTTTTGGAGTTTAAAGGTAGTTGGGATGATCATCTTCCATTGATTGAGTATGCTTACAACAATAACTATCTTTCTATCATTGATCACTACAAGAAAATAGGTCTTTAACGAGGGAAAATTTTGTCACTAAAAGTATAAATCCGTTCGTTATTAGTCAATAACGACCGGTAAAAAACTAGTGGTCATCGGTCGTTAAAAGCTCCATCGCTAAAAGTTTAGCGACTGGATTAAATTTGATCGTTAAAAAGCTTTAACGACGACAAAATCTAATCGTTATAGCTCTTTTCTGCAATCAAATTTTTTCTTCACCAATTGATATTCTAGTTATGGAAAGAAAATATAGGCAAGCCTAGTGCACTTCATGGGAAGGTCCCGGACCACAAAGATCTATTGCACGTAGCCTTAACTTGCATTCTGCCAAATGATGTTACCAAGGTTTGAACCTATGACCTTCTTGTCACATGAAAACAACTTTACCAATTGCTCCAAGGCTCCCTTCAGTTCTAGTTATTAAAACATCAATTATAATCACAAATTAGATCAACAAAAGTGCATATACACACACACATATACAAATACGTGCATATATGAAAACATACAAATTGATTATATTTATATTAAGTTTCAGAGTAACTATAAAGAATGATATTGTGTAATGTTACACAAATATAGACATATAAATTGTATGATATTATATTTTTACTCTTAGTAAAAGAAAAAAGTAGAATATCTTTTCTTAAATATGAAATGCATTCTTTCTATGCTTCAAAAATATTCCATTTTTATACTTATTTACACTTTATCTGAGGATGAGTTCTTTACACTGCATGATCTGTCTAAACACAAGTATAAAAACTTCATGTAAGGTTATTAATAACACTCATAATAACTATTATCGTTTTTTTTTTTTTTTGCAAAATCAAAGATTAACTATATTGAAATATGAACTTTGTTTCTATTCTCACAATCAAATAAAAATAAATTTGGGGTTTGTAGTTCCAGACATAAAGTTGTTTGTTTTGTATTTTGCACATTAAGTTATTGACTTTTTATAAATTGATTCATGCATAAAATCCCCCAACTTCTTTTAGTTTCACTTTTTATACTAATAGTATTCACCTAATATAAATAATTCAATATCATTACAATATTATGAGATACAAATCAAATATATCATCTTAAATTTTAAATAATAAAAAAATCACGATCTCTTAATTAATTTAGCAGTAGATTATATGTCATTTAAAATGTTTTAAATTGTTTGTTTCTAAGATTTTACTTTATACTTTTCTAACTCAAACGAATGATTTTTCTTGTATAAGACTATTAGTTTCACAACCAATGATGAGAAAAAAGTCGACACAATATAATTTTTTATTAGAAAAAATATTATTAGTAAATATTGATTATTAAGTCTATTGATCGAGGTAATTTGCAAGTGGAGAAACATTTATTCTCTTGAGAAAATTACTTACTACAAAATTTATATAACTTTCTACCTTAAATTAATCTCATAAGTTACTTCTATTTTTAATTTTTTGTTTCATTATAATGTCTGTTTTGACCTGCTTCATCTTGAAATCTTTGAAAAGGTCAAGTAAAGATGAATAAATTGTCTCTCAAAATAAAAACATACATAGAAACTATACCAAGAAAATATTTAAGTTAAAAAAATTATGTCAAAAAGATTATAACTAAATGCTTTTACAATATTTTAAAATTTTATATAATTGACTATAATAAGAATGATGGATAGAGTTACTAGAAAATAATATATTTATATTTTTTTCTTTTTATTAAACTTTTTTTATTATAAAATAAGCAAAATTATAAAAGTTGAAGGATTCTTATCAGAATGATGGAATGATAAATAAAACGTCACTTGTGATACTTATAATATGATTTAGTCTGATATCTTTACACTCATATTAATTGAAATATATTTTTACACTAACTAATATGGTTTTAATGACGAAATGTTATGTTTTTAATGATCAAATTTAGCCCCTCATTAATGTTGGATTAAAATTTGTCTTTAAAAACTGAATAAAAATTGATCATTATAAGTGTATTTATAACGACTGAAAAAAATTTGGTTGCTATAAGTATATTTATAATGACCAAAAAAAAATTGGATGCTATGAGTATATTTGTAACAACCGAAAAAAAATTTGGTCGCTATAAGTATATTTATAACGATCGAAAAAAATTTGGTCGCTATAAGTATATTTATAACGACTGGATTCATTTCCCTTCATTAAGAAATTGTCATTAAAAGTCTTTTTCCTTGTAGTGGATATTGCTCTTTTGGAGGCTCTCTATGGTAGACTTATAGGTCCCCGGTTGGATGGTTTGAGGCAGGGGAAATGACTTTGTTGGGTCTAGATTTGGTTATGGAGGCTATGGAGAAGGTAAAGTTGATTAGGGAAAGGTTGAAAACAGCCCAAAGTCGTCAAAATTCCTATGCCGATGTGAGGGGAAGGGATCTTGAATTTATGGTTGGTGATTGGGTCTATTTGAAGGTTTCACCGATGAAGGGTGTGCTTCGTTTCGTGAAAAGGGTAAATTGATTCCAAGATAGGTGGGTCCTTATAAAGTGTTAAGGAGGATTGGTAAGGTAGCCTATGAGTTGGAGTTGCCTAGAGAAGTGGACTTGGTTCATCTGGTATTTCATGTATCCTTGTTGAGGAAGTGTGTGGGTGACCCGAATGTTATTGTCCCATTGGATATTGTGGGTATTGTTGAAGGCAACATGGCTTATGAAGAGGTTCCAATAGAGATCTTGGATAGACAAGTGAAGAGGTTGAGGAACAAGGATGTAACTTCTGTTAAGGTCCTTTGGAGGAATCAACAAGTCAAAACTGCTACATGGGAGGCCGAAGCGGACATACAAAAGCGATATCCCTATCTCTTTCATTCTACTCAAGCCTAAGGTAATAATTCCAAGTCCTTTATGTGATTTCAAGTCTTATGTATAGGCCTTTATGTCATTTGCGTGATTCATATTTTATGTTGACAAGTTCATGGTGATTTTGACACTTATCTTGATATTTTTGAAAATGATATTTAAGTGCATTGTTGCATCCTTGTTGGGGATGATCTCCTCATGATTATCCTTCTTATTTATATTTCTTTGACATTGGGGGACGAATTTTCCCAAGAGGGAGATATTGAAACAACCCCAAAACGTGCCCAAAAATGTGCCTCGAAAGTTTCCAAAATCGTGATTTCCATATGCTCAAAATCTATACGTGATGTCAAAAATTCGACTTTATACCCTTGTTTAGGGGGTAAAGTTGAGTAGGAGATGGGTATAACTCGAATTTTAGAAGACCCATAGAAAAAGTTGATTTTCACAAATTTTCAAATTTAGTAGTGTCTGCAACAGCTCCACCACACAGATCTGTTGCGAAGCTCTATAAATTTGTCCTGTGCATTGGGTCCATGTCAAGGACCAGATGGAGACTAGTGTTATTTCATGCCAGTTTTTTTTATCTCGCTCCAAGGCTATCGAGTCTTGGGCCTAAGCCTTCGAATGTGTAAAAATACCTATACTTAGTCATTTTTCAACCTCATATCATACAAGACATTACCAAATACTCTCTAAAAAATTTATACAAAAATTTCACATAAAATTCAAGTGCCAAAACTCATTCCAGATATAAGGATTTCACCCAAACTTCAAGTCTCCACTCAAATCTTCTTCAAGAAAACCTCCAAAGCTATGGTATGTGGGTTTCAATCATTGGGTCCTTTCACCTATGGTGCCTAAGTTTCCTTTTTACATAAATTACTTGTTTCTAAGTTGATTTACTTATGGGTCTTACTTATTATTAATTTGGCTATGAAATAAGTTGGGCTTTCATAGAAATATGACTGTTTAAGATTGTTTTGAGCTATGAATCTATGATCTATCTTGAGATTTGATAGAGGGTTTTGATGTATATTACATGAGGGTATTATCAAGTGTTGGTGGGTGGATTTACTTCAAGTTTTCTTGAATGAATTCTCTCTTGAATTGCATGGTTTTACACTAGCGTTACACACCCGCCAAGTGTTTGATAGAATGTTCGATTTTAGATTATTAAGCCATTGATGATCTATTGTATGACCTATGGCTTTAATGACTTTATGATGATGAAAGAAAGTTATATATATGTTGATTAAATGGGAAGTACCTATAGTGTTGTGTGTTTAACATACCTAGTTGAGGAGGTGTAAATTGCCTCAACCATTTTGATGGGGGGTGGTATTCCCATTTACCTATTAAGGGGTTGATACCTCAATCACTTTGGATGGGGAGTGGTCATGCCCATCAACCAATTGGGGGTTGATTCCTCAATCACATGGGACAGGGGTGGTCATTCCATCAACCGATTTAGGTTGATACCTCAATCACCATGGATGGTAGGATGTAACAACTATCAACCAATTGAGGGGTCGATTCCTCAATCACTTCCAAAGGATGGTCTACCTTCGATTCAAAGTACTAAGTTTGCTTGTTTTATGTTGATCGTCTCTTACTAAACATGTAGGATGTTAGACATAAGCATGTTTTACCTAAGCATCATTCATACATGCAATATTGTTATGATGTTATCTATTGCTTATGATTTTGCTTTTTGCCTATGTTGCCTATCTCTTGTTGCATTGCATCCTACATACTTAGTACATTAAAATGTTCTAACATATACTTGATGCCTACATGATGTTACAATGTAGGAACCAGAGCTCCTCATGATCATCCACTTCCTCCCCGTGGCTAGTACTATTTTCTCAAAGCATGTTTGGTGAGTCCTCAACTCCGGGGATGATATCTCTTGTTTTTATGCTATGTAAAGACTCTTATTATCGAATTGTATGCTTTTGACTATGAGGGTTAGCCCAGAAAGTTGTCTTGGGCCTCGTTCATATCTATGTATTAGAGGTGCTATTAGAACCTTATGAAATGTTAATGCTATTGCTTTGGCTTATTATGTTCCTATGGTTTCGAGGATGTCTCTTAGCCCCTTATTCCCTCTTTTAATATCTCAATTGTTGTTTTATTGCTTTCGTGACCAAGGATAAGTAACTATATGCTAAGAGGCTTGTTTTGGGTTCTTTTGGGTTCCCCATTCGCTGTGTCATGTCTAGGCCCTAAGCTTGGGTGATGACAGTCCCACATGAAATGTCCTAACTTAGGTTGTGTTATCCGGGGTGTTTGAATTAGTGAATCATAGGAAACACAATTACCCAAGTTGCTCTCCAATTTGATTGTCTCTTTGCTTTATTAGTATAGTTTTACTTTACTACATATCATTACAACCCCCTCCCCTATTCAGAATAGAGTTATTTGATGCTTGAAATAATTATTGGTGAATCAATGCGGCAAAACCTCGTATTCCATTGGGATTCGCCTCTAATATGGTTAAGTTTTATATTCGACAATGATCATTTTATTCTCTAAGTGCTAGGTATTGTTTGAGCATGAACAATATTAATGGCATCGTTGCCAGGGAATACGACAAGGTTTTGACTTGACATTACTGATATTTAAGTGTTGATTTCTTAATTCTCTTGTATTTTACTTTTGTTTTCTTTTTGTTAGTCTTTTTTTTTGTATAGGTACATTGTGGTGTTATCCTGTTTGCTTCAGCCATGACAAATATCCAACAAGTAGTTAAGCGAATGGCTGAAGAGAAACTCCTTATTAGAAGCGATCTACTCCAATCATACAAAGACGTGTGCTATTCTACAATCAGCCATTAAAAGACCCGCATGATCAACTGCAGAAATTTGCACAAGTGTGTAGGTATATTTTGGGAATACAACATCCAACATGGATGCCATGGTACTTCAAGTCTTCTTAATGACCCTTATAAGTGATGATGCTATCTGGGTTTGAACTCCCTCAACATGTGTGCTCAAACTGGGTGGTTATAAAAAGAAACTACCTAGCAAGTTTCTATGTTAGACCAAACATGTTTAAACTTCAAGACCAAGATCATTAACTTCTAGCGAATTCCAGGTTATTTGCTAAGTACGACATGGGAGCGATATAAGGAATGCTTGGGATGAGCTCAGCCTTATGGTCTTTCAGATGACTTATTGGTGGCATACTTTTATAGAGCACTGAAATCAGAACAACATGGTCAGGCTGATGCTATACTGGGAGGAGAATACATGGCCTTTTTAAGGAAACCGTTTGTAAACGTTGGCAAACATATGAATAAACTGGCTGCTATTCATCAACTATACAAGCCTATGCATGAGAAACAAGCCACCTACACAAGTACATCTAGTGAAAAATCCAGCCATGAGGGAGAGAGTGATGTGAACATGTGGTTCAGATTACCTCATAACCAATGCATTGGAGAAGGAAGGTCTAAGGTAGAGAATATGTTCGCCAAGCTGATAGAGAGAATGGATGCATAAGAGGAAATCTTTTGGGAAATCAAGTTTGATGTTATTAAGATAAACTATAAAGTTAACCAACATTCATCGGTAATCCAACAACTCAATAACAAATCCGAACTTGTTTCTATACAACTTGAGCAGATTCAATGGAGAGTGTTGAACAAAGAAAAGCCTTGTGAAGGAGGGACATCAAACCTTGGGGAATTCTGACTACCAAAGATGACTAAGTCGTGCCACGACGTTAAATAAGGCTCCACTTGGGAGGAAACCCAAGAGTTTTTAAATGATTTTTCTTGTTTTCTATTTTATTTGTAATTTGTGGATTTTCTTATGACATTTTTTATTTTGGTTTGATTTTTCTTTTAAGATATTGAAATGGTTGTATGTTGGTATGACAATTTAGTTTGAGAAAATTGTGCAGGTTTTGGACACAATGGAAAAAACTTTAGGAAATGGCATTGCAAGCAGCCTCTACGACCAGACCTACGAGCCATAGTCCACACTAGGACTCATAGTCATGTTTCATAGAGGATAACAATGATCACTTGAAGTTGACACTCACACTATGAGCCAACTTTATGGCTCGTAGTCCATACTACGAGTCGTAAATGGGGTTCGTAGTGCCCAAGTATGATTTATAAATTTATGTAAGTGCTGAGTGTCCTACGAGAGCAAGATCTACGGGCCGTAGTTAGATCTACGACCCATAGTTGAGGTTTCATAGACCCGACTCAGGGATTTTTAAAAATCAGCCTGTTAAGGTACATAAAAGGTCAAAATCACTTTTGAAAAAAATTTAACCCTAATTCACACCTGATTTATTCCTAATCTTTCCACCACACCCCAATATTATTGATCACTTCCCTAATATTGAAACAAATTTTATGGCAAGTTCATTGGTGACTAGGGTTTTCTCCCTTTATCTCCTCATTTTTGCTCATTAAAATTCTCCCACATATGGTATGTCTCTTGGTTTACTTTAGTCCTTGTTTATGTGATATGGATGGTTTCGTTTTTGTAGGGATTAAGTTTGACATTAACGAAAGCCATTAGTCTGTGAAATAGTATGGAGTAAGTGTTAGGGTTTTCTTGGTTGAAGTTTATTAAGTTAACCCTTAAATGGAAGACTTGCCCTTGTTGATATACTTGGAATCATGCTATTCTGGTTATTGTTGATTGCTTGAAAGTTGTTGATCCATAATATTGTTGATTTGCAAAAATCATGGTAGTATGATGTTGTGTTATGGTTGGGGTGATATTGATAAAACATTTAGGTTGATGAATTTTTAGTGTATTTGTGAACCAATTTGTTGTATTACTGTTGACATGTTTGCGTGATGGGTTTACATGTTGTAGGGATGTGTTTGAGTTCATGAATGAAACAATTGAGGGAATTGTATTTTGAAAGGGTTTTGTTGGCTATATTCTATGAGTAATGGGGTGCAATTGGCACTGGATGCATTCCCAGGACCCAAGGTAGTTCGTACTGACTTATAGATGAAATAGGCTTGCTTCAATGCTGTCTAATTTTAGTAATTTTTCTTTTGAAGTCCGTGTGGTAAAATGAAAAGTACTTCAGGTACCTATTATTCTCTGCTGCGAGAGCTGCTACGGCCCGTAGAAGGGACCATGAGTTGTAGTTGTCTCTCATATGGAATAACAGTGACCTCAGGACCTTGAACATTTACCATACGAGACCCACCTATGGGTCATAGTCTCATCTATGAATCGTAGTGGGGTCTGGTGGACTTATGCCTGTCTTAAGTTTTTCAAATTAAAACCTTCTACGAGATCGATCTACGACCCATAGTCGAGGCTACGAGTCATAACTGTGTCTTGAACCTAGTTTCAATTTCAAAAATTGTTATGCACTTGAGGACTATGAGGCCTTAATGCGACTCCTTGTCTCCACTATGAGTCATACTAGGGTCTCATATTTTCCAATTGCAACTGACGAAGTGTTTAATTTCTTGTGTTTTTCTTTTGGCTTTTTCTTTATTTTGTTGATGTCTATGTTGGGCTAATGGGGGATTTTAATGATTTTAGGTTAGTGGCCCCCAAAAATAGAAATGCAGCCATCAGGGCTTTCAACCGGAGACTTCTTGATGAAGGTTCAGACAATGAGCATTTGGATGGGTCCAACAAGGTCCATAATGTTAGGATTGATCTCCAGGCCAGGGAGCCTCAGAATAGGGCAGCTGCTGCTAAGGCTGCTCAAACCCCGATGTAGGTAGAAAGTACCTCCCAAGTCTGATGAGGAGGGGAGTTTGCTCCTGATGACTCATTTTGGTACAGAGTCTGATTCAAAAGAGGTGCCCCAAGACAGAGCAACCACCTAGTCCTCAATTATCCTATCCATTTCTGATATGGATCTTCAACATCGTCGATGGGTTATCGGGGCCATTGAGGCTATTTATAGACAGAGGTTAAAGCCGAAGAGGCAAGGAGAGCCGGTGAGATCATTCTATGAGGAGCTCCAATTAGTAGATATAAGCCTGGGACATGTCCTAGCACTAGAGGCTGAGCTACGACGAAATGGGCTCAGGTGATTGACAGACAAGCAGGGAAAATACTCCCCGCTCCTAGTGTGGGAGATTTATGCAACCTATATCGCTACCATTCTCAAACATCTTCCTAAGGGAAAGAATTCTCTCGATCTGCCCAAATTGGGAGATGTCTTGGTTGGAGGCCGGTGGGTCGACATCTCGGAGGAGATGATCTGCCATATACAGTTTGGACCTACATATAGAGCACCAGAGTCTACAACAGAGTACGATCGGCGGATTCACTAGATTAGACATGTGATCATTTCTAAGAGTGTAGACCAGTAGGAGCTCTTGAGATGCGGCTATTCAAATAGCGGAGTGTGGTCTAGAGCCTACATGGGTCATTGAGAATTCTAAATCTATAGTGAAGTCCTCCCTCTCCTTTATCGCCAAGTTTTTGTGGGCTATCATCAAGTCTCGCATCCAACCCACTTTCATAGATAATGTCATCACATTGGAGCAAGCAGTTCTACTAAGCAGCATCTAAGTTGGCTATGACTTTGATTGGGCACACGTAATGGCTGAGTAGATCCATGAGTTGGCACTCAGGAGAGCCACATGCATTTCATTTCCTGTACTGATACATAGCTTATGCATGGAGGCCAGAGGGAGAGTTTTACTTCATCTTGATCCACATATCGAGGACCTCCACACTATTGATCCTAGCCTGATAAAAGTTGATGAGAAACCTATGGCACTTCAGCCGGCACAACCTCCTGCTATGCCCAAGACATTCATGCCTGAGCCATACAGGCTGAGTGTTTGACGGTTGCCACCACTTCTACTCTAGATGTCACTACTACTGATGAGGCACCAAAACAGCCTATGGCAGTCGACATCGACATGAGTCCCACTACAGCGGCACCCGCACTAGAGCTGTCTACATCACTAGCTCCTCCTGCAGACATTTTTGGCTATTATTTTTCAGGCTATGGTTCGTATATTATCACGGGCTGAGGCCCAGTTAGCCCAGCTCATGCGACAGATTAAGCCGTGGGTCTAGCAGACAGTTCAGGCATTGGAGGATAGATGCAAGGTATTCACCACTTCAGCTGTTAATCAGAGGATTACTCGGTAGATGCCTGAGTCAATGCCTTTGAGGTGAGAGTTCAAAAGAGACTTGTTGAGGCCCAACTTGCGGACTTGTCCGCCTTTCATTAGGAGCTGACGATGTTCAATGCTGACTTGATCATGTCATTAGTGGCTCTGATCATAGTTCCTGAGTCTACAATTGTAGATGAGCCACTATTTGACATCTTTGAGGAGGATCCACTGCGTTCCCGGGAAAAGACCTATGAGGAGACTGATATAGAGGAGGGGCACAAGTGGTAGATGACCTCTGATGAGGAGCTGGATGAGCAGATCACTGAGTTTGTCCTGAAGACATCGAGAGAGGAAGATGAGCTAAGAAAGCTCAGGAACTTAAGAGATTGTAGGGCGTTGGCTCATCCAGGACAGTTGTAGCATAGACTACTCTACAAGAGGGATGCTCATGGATAGCTAGAGATCGGTGCTTAGGCAACACTTGATGTTTGATGTTTTATCCCATATTCTTATTTTGTTTTTGTTTTTTGTGCATTGTGGACAAAGTACATGTTTTTTGAGGGGTGTGGGTAGTTATGGACTAGGGTAAAGTTTGAGTAGGCTTGAGTCCATAACTATCCCAGTTTTTGATATCCCGCAGTTTTCTTGCATGTGTTCTTTAGCCTCGTGGATTTTTATTTTTATGTTGAACCAACACATTTTAGATGTTCTAGATAATATTTGTGGTATATGGTGATTAAACTCTTGGCGCGTACATTGTTTTGATGGATTATGAAATTTTTGAAAAATTGTACCCTTGAAATTTTTTGTTGATTAGTAGTTATTTTGTGACCATGCATGTCTTAATGCTTTGGCAATGTTTGTTCTGACTAAGTAATGACAAGTTGATGCTTGAAGTATGATCTGTGAGTCTATGTTGGCTATGTATGCAATGTCATGTGCGTGTGAGCTAAATTTGTCGTGTTCATGCATTGTGTACTGATTCAGAACTTGCCCTATTACTTTGAGTTAGACTAGAGATTGCATGGATTAGGAATTATCTTAGGCCCTTGTTCTTTGAATTAGTCCATTTTTGCCTAAATGACCCACCAAATGAAAGAGTTTATTCCTAGTTCCAAATGTTTGAGCCTTACATGCACCTTTTCTTTCTTAATACCTAGCTAGCATGACCTTTTCTACTGAAATACCTTGATATTGGCCCTGGTCTATCCTTGAATATTGTGAACCTTGACTGAGGCAAAAACGCCTAAGTTGAGGGTGGCTACCAAAGGTGGCCCTGGTTTGGGCATTGGATATTGTGTACTTCACCTCAGGCTAAAAGCCTAAGTTGAGGGTGGCCTATGTTGTGGTATAATAGCAAAAATAAGGTGATGAGTTGGGAATAAAAGAAGGAATACAAAGTCATGCACCGAGTTAGAGAAAAACAAAAAACAATGCCTTAGTATGAGTTGAAAAAGCAAAATGAGTTTGAAAATAAGGCACAAGCTGAAAAATGAAGAGAAAATACCCGGAAGAGCTTGGAAATGAAGAATAAGGGAGAACCAAGTGAGAGTGGTTTAGTTGTTAAGGTGAAAGTGTTGAAAAGTGTGGTTCAAGGTTGGTCTTTAGTCACTAATTGACCAAAATGCCACACCAAAGCCCCATAGACCTACGTTACAAGCCTATGAAGTCCTAAAGTGATCGTAGTCCAATTAGTCAACAGTCCGGGTTGTGAGTATATGGCCAAGCTTATGGTATTGGTCATCATGCATGAATCTCATTTGTGAGAGTGAGTATGCTTGCACAGTCCCTTAAACAACTTTGAAGGCATATTGAGTGAATAAAGGGGACTTCTTTTCTGTGAGGGTATTTGCATTGCATGGTTAGCATTTGACTTGCTTAGTGATTGTGGATTATTGATACTCCTTAACTTGTCATAGTGTATTGTCAAATGCATCAATCTACTGTGGTTTGCTTAGTAACTACATAATCATATTTTGAAAATGCTAGTATGGGTACCTGAGTTGAAATTAAGTAAGGTATATGCCAGTAGGATGATTGCTATGTATTGCTCATTATCTATCTAGATTGAGTCATCGCTTGAGGATAAGCAACAATTTTAAGTTGATAGTATTGATATGTTATCAAAATACAACACTTTTGATTTCTAAAACAAGGGATTTTGTGTACTCTCAAATGCGACTTTTTATGGTTTTTATATATTTTTCTGTTTATTTTTGTAAAAAATACCAGTTGGCCTAATTTTGGCAAAAGTTGTAAAATTTGTTGATTTTTGAAGATCTACGAGACCCACTATGATTCGTACCCTAAGCTACGAGTCATAAGGGATGATTTTAACAATTAACAGTTTCCAAAACCAAAATCTGAAAATTTAAATTTCATCCATATGAGCTCAAGGTACGAGTCGTAGTCCTTACTATGACCCGTAGAAGGGGGCCTTGTAGCAATTAACAGTGTTAATGAAAATTCGACCAAGAATTGCAAGCATGGACAATGACAAGGTACTATGAGTCGTAGACCAAATTATGAATCATAAGTGTGAACCATAGTAGCAAAATCTTGAAGTGTGAACCATAGTAGCAAAATCTAAAATGCCAAGTGCTAACAACGAAAGCTTGATTGTGGCTCGTAGCTCACCCTACGGGCCGTAGCAGCTACCGACCAGAATTTTCTAATTATTTTAATGGCCTTTTTGTAAATATAATAAATAGTATATGCTAGGGTTTTAGAAGGGTCCACTACAGATTTTAGAGATTTTTAGAGAGAGAAGCTCATAGTTCTTAGAATATTATAGGGTTTTAGAGTAGAAAATTAGTGTTTTACCTGGGAGACTCAAATTTGAGGATTTAGATTCACTTATAGATAAATTTCATCAGTCAAGTTTGTGGTTCTAATTTTAAAGAGGGTTTCATTATTCTTCAATTTACTTGGGTAAGAATTTTTTCATGTCTTCTCATTTCATTGTTGATTTGTGTGCCTAAGCCTTGAGTGGCTAAACCCACAACTTGGGGTTGTGGGAACCATAAGTAGCTAGTTTAATAACCCAGATTATTTGTACATTTTTAAGTTAGGTATTTGCATAGATTATCCATTTTCCTTCATGTTGCTTATTGTTTAATGGTGGCCAACATTAAACCCGACTATTTTCATGATCTCGATCAAGTAGTGATGAATAGGAAAAGAAAATGGGTGACAGAATTTGATTGGTGTGTTATCATCTAATCAACCAAAAAGCATCCTAAGAGAGCTTGACTGGGATAATAGGTAACGGTTAGTTTGGTACACTATGGTAGCTGGCCAAGCGCCACAGTTAAATTCGACATTCACCTTTGCCCAAGAGATGGAAGAACCTAAGTTACCATCTTGCATGCAATGTCTTAATTTAGGTTGTGTTATCTGGGATGTTTGAGTTGGAGAATCTTAGGGAACATAATTTCCCAAGTTTCTCTCTAATTTGATTCTCTCTTTTCTTTCTTAGTATACTTTACAAACGCCCTCCCCCTTTTATTAAGAATAGTGTTATTTGATGCTTGAAATGATTGTTGGTGAATCAATGCGGCAAAACCCCGTATTACGTTGGGATTCGACCCTAGTCTATGGTTATATTTTATATTTGACAACGATCGTTTTGTCCTCCAAGTGAGAGGTATTATTTGAGCATGATCAATCGTCCATAGGAAGGGTTCATATATTGGGGATGGAATTGTAGCAGTGCAGTCTGCAAAGGCCAGTCATGGGCCGCGATTTCATCTATGACCTGTAACTATGCTCATCTGATTTCCCAAGTCTAGTTTTTCTGTTTTGTTTAGGATTTAGTTTTTTGATAGGATGAGCAGTTAGAGTGTCCAAAACTCATTACTTTTGATTTTTAATTTGTTCTTGGAGATTTCTGTTACCTATACATTCTAGCTATAACATCGTGATTTTTCGTGAATATTTTGGATTTTGTGCTCTTTAATTTACTATTGTAAATGTTTAATTATTCTATCCCATAACATGATTCTTTCATTTACAACAAACATGAGTAGCTAAATCCACAATTAGGGTTATGGGAACCATGAAGAACTAAAAAGTTAAAACCAGCTAATTCATAATCCTTGGAAAGTGTGCATGCATGTATTAGTTATCTCTTCGATATGAATGCTTTTTAATGGGTGCACCGGTTAGAACTTGCTTGATTATTACTTAATGGATAAAGGGTGTAATGAATTAGATGAGGGATAATTAATAGGATTTGTTATGATTACTCTTGTGAAATCAACCTAAACCAATCAAGGGATGGTTCTACTAGAACAAGGCAAGGGTTAGGAATGCACCACCTCGGGGATGGATCAAATCACACAATGAAATTCTTCTGGTGCCTAAATCACCCATTCTTCATGCTACACACTAGAAAAGGTTAAAATTATTTAGTCACACTGAGTTAGGAATTCACGTGGAACACAATACACTAGTTACTTCTCTCATTCATTTCACAACACATCATATGACTGTTTCATTCTGGTTTAGTTTTATTTATTGCATTTTACCAGAACCCCTCTTTTGGGAAATAAGTCGATTAATTCATTCAATTACTTTTAATTGCTCCATGTGTAGACCTTATTCCTTGTAGGATCGACCCTACATTGTTAGGTTCTATATTTTGTTTGGGCGTGATCAAATTTTTGCGTTGCTGTTGGGGAATATGTCTTTTTAGATTAGTTTGATTAGAGTGATATGTGAGCTAATCCTTATTTTTTTTATTTTACATTTTTTGTTGTTTTTGTTTTTATTTCAGCATACAGGCATAGTGTATGCCCAGTACTCGTATTCAAGGCATCCCCTTCACTCTATTTGATCCAGAGATCCAGAAAATGCACGAAGAATAGCCTAGGACATTGCAAATAATGCTGCAAACCTTGCACGTAATCTAAATAATGATGACCCACCATCACTTGAAGATGTGAATCCACGACCACAGGGTCAACAAGTAGCTGCTAATGCATATAATCAGTACAAACTTGACCTTATGGTAGTGGATGTCACTAGAGCTATTGTCCTACCTTCTTTATCGAAAGATATTAAGTTTGTCATATCGAGTGGGTTATTACATATGTTACAGAATAGAGGGTTATTTGCGAGTCTTACCATTCGAGGATCCACATAACCATCTACATAATGTTGCTTTCGTCTACAAAAGCATGATAGGAAATCAAAATCTATCCATGGATGTTGTTGGGCTCGATGTCTTCCTATTAGCTCTCATAGGTGAAACGACAAGATGGATAGATGAGCTTCTGCAGAGTTATATCACTACCTTGGTAAGAATATAGAAAGCCTTTTTTAATAGGTATTTTTTGAGGTCAAAGAAGCTTAATCTGAAAGATCAAATAAATAACTTCGAGCAATTGCTTAGAGTTTCTATAAGTACTACATGTGAGTGATTAACAAAGTTCTTGAGAAGTGCTCTAGACCATAAGTTATCTCATGATTCCTTGGTGGAGATCTTCTATCTGGCCTTAGATAAAAATTTCAAAGTTGTGAATGACACAATAACTTGAGGCTCATTCTTACATTGCCCATTTTCGGTTGAAGTTGAAAGATACGAGAGAAGCTGACAAGGACAAATCATGCATCAGGTACAAAGGAAAAATCTACGACAAAGAGTTCCTTTTCTGTTAGTACAAATTTGGATCAGGCTAAGATTAATGAAGATATGATAGAAGAGCTAGCATGGATTAGTACTAATATGGAGCTATTGATAAAACATATCATGAATTAATAAATATATTTAGTCTTCAGCCGCCATAAGCACTAAACAGTCCATATCTTAGACTCATTATGAGGTTAAAATGCAAACAAACATTGTCCTCGGTATGCTATAATATTCCAAATACTAACTAATATGCATATGTACTGATAGGAATGGAGTTAAAAGTGCACAAGTAGACAATACTCAACAAAACTTGGAAAAGCAGCAAAAGTGTGAGAAATATAGACAAAGAGGGGTCGACCACCTAGTCATCGTATTGAAATGAACACAAAAAGTGCCTAGAAATGTGCCTCGAAATGCCTGGAATTTTGAATTTTATATATCTCAAAATTCGTGTACGATATCCAAAATACAACTTCATATTCTAGTTCAGAGAGTAAATATTAGAGGGAAGAGGGTCTAACCTTAATTTATGTGCGAAAGATTAGCAATTATGAAATTCCAAAGTGTGAAGTCCAGTGAGCATTTCGGTTACTTCCGTGATGCGCAATTATGTTATTCTAGGACTGTATTTTTTAGTTCATCCCAAGACTTCTTGTTCTTGGGACTAAGTGTTCCAAAACGTGTTTTTATCTATACTTAGCCATATTCCACCCTCATATCATCCTAAACATTCCCCAATACTCACTCACACACTTAGTCATATTTTTCACTCCTAAATTCAAGTCTCAAACCCTTATTTGGAACTAAGGTTTTCCTTCAAATTTCATTTTCAAGCTCTAAGTCTCCATCTTAAAGCTTCACCAAGTGCATCTCCAAGCTAAGGTTTGTGGGTTTTATTCATGGGTTCCTTTCACCCATGATAACCAAGCATTGTTTCACTCAAATTGCATGATTTAAAGTTGATTTACAAATGGGTCTTGCATACTATGAAATTCACTTCACACTATGATGAAGCTATGTGAAAATGTGACTGTTTTGCTATGTTTTGAGCTATAAATCTTGGATATATTGTAAGATTTGAGGATGGGTTTTGATGTATATTACTTGAGAGTGTTGAAACATGTTAATAAAAGGTTTTACAATGGATTTTATTGCATTATTTCACTCTTGATTTGCATGGCTTTGCACTAGCACTACACACCCTCTAACTGTTTGATAAAATGCCTGGATGTGGTTTCTTGATGAATTGAAGGTCTAAAGCATGAGATATGACATAAATAACTATATGATGATTAAAAGAGCTTGTGTATATCATATATTCTGTATAAAGTGTTACATTAGACCATGCCCGATCCGGGTAACCTAGTTCAGGGGTAAATATCTCAAACACCAGGGTGGTAGTTGAGATTGCCACTAACCTAGTTGAGGGGTTTTTACCTCATACACCATGGTGGTAGGTGAGATTGTCACTAACCTAGTTAAGGGGTTTGTACCCCACATACCAGGGTGATGGGTGCTATCATCACTAACCTAGACGAAGGGTTTGTATCTCACACCAGGGGATGCCACATCTAGGCCCTAGGCTTGGGTCGTGACTTGTATCACCCATTGCTCAATAAGACTGCCTAATATTCTCACAACCAAGTGTCAAGTTCATGCTAGGAAGGTGGTCAGAATCAAAGTCTTAAAACATATTCGGCGTATCACTGAATGGCTAGAGAGACCACCTAATGTTGCAGAACTTAGGGCCCCAAGCCCATGATATAAGGGTGACATAGAAGGAACTTCAGTGTATCACTGAAAATGATATACGGGGTAATAGATCATCACCTCATCTTGTAATGACTTAAGCCTTCAAGGAGATGTAGAGGAAAGCGGTCAAGTGCACATTTGACGCATCGGGCGAACTACTTGGCGATAGCCGGCGTTTCTCGCTGAGTGGAAACATGGTGAAAAAACTCTCAATGGATAATATAAGACTCTTGGTGAAACGACCCCCAAAAGTGCCTAAAAATATGCCTCACAAGTTTCCGGAATCGTAATTTTCATATATCTCAAAATTCGCATGCGATATCAAAAATCTGACTTCATATTCTTTAAAAGGGGGTCAAATTGAGTGGTAGATGGGTCTAACCCTGATTTAAGAGCAACCTTATAAAAAATTGAAAATCGCAAAATGCGATTTCTAGTGAGGTTTTCGCGCCCAAGGCATGACGCGCCAAGGGCGCGCCTCAGTATATTTTATATGCTTTTTTCAAGCTCGGTCCAAGCCTTTTGGCCTTAGGCCTAAGTGTTCCCAAATGTGAAAATACCTATACTTTACTAAAATTTATTATATTACCAAAGGCTCGGTATAAATGGATACATCTTCGATTTTAAATCTGTGACAGAATATAATTTTGCTATTCATAAAGTAAGTTTAATATTAAAATTATGTAGAGATACTATCACTGATGATGATTACTTGAGAAACTTTCTCCACCTTTCATACTTCAATGTGTTACTACAACAACAATATCATGAAAGGGGATTCAAGAAATATTCTAAATTAATTACATGCTTACTTGTGGCTGAGCAAAATAATACTTTACTGATGAGAAATCATGAACCCCCCCACCCCCTCACCGAGTCTGCTCCATTTCCAGAAGCGAATGTTGTACCAAGGTCTAATCAGTCTAAATTAAGACAAAATAATTATCGTGGTCGTGGCCATCTTCATGGTCGAGGACACAAGTAAGGGCGTGGTGGTAGATGAAATAAATATCGTCATCATGAAAATAAACATTGTGTGAACAATAGATTTTCTCAAAATAATACTTCCAAAGGAAGAATCAATATTTGTCATCTATGTGGCATGAAAGGACATTGGGCACGTGATTTTCATACGCCCGATCATTTTGTCAAGGTTTATCAAGCTTCTCTCAAAAGAAAAGAAAATAATGTGGAAGCCCACTTGACCTTTCGTAATAATGAAAATGAAGTCACCCCTCAAATAAATATGATAATGATGAGGCAAATCTTGCTTATAAAGATAATGATAGCTTCAAAGACTTCTCAAATAATACTCATTTAAGAGTTGAAGATTTCTATGAGAATATTGACTAAAGAATTCATCATCTGGTTGAAAACTAAAATCACAAGAATAATTTTTATTTTCTCTTATATTTATAACTATCAGTTTTTATGATAGCACTAACATTCTCCTTCCTCTGAATTTTAATGGCAGTAAAGTAAATATGCAACGACATTGTAATGATGCATATTGGTCTATTAATATAATCTTTCTATTTCTACAAAAAGAAATAACTATGTTGTTCTTCTTAAATGCTAAGCATTATATCTTTACTAGTTTT
The DNA here is from genome assembly GCA_026153255.1 of Solanum medicagineum. Lineage (NCBI taxonomy): Eukaryota > Viridiplantae > Streptophyta > Magnoliopsida > Solanales > Solanaceae > Solanum > Solanum medicagineum. Next base: position 29,255 of record JAPFFP010051486.1, read on the forward strand.
TATAGTTTGTCAAGTTAGTTTTTCATATCCTTATAATGTTTTGTTTTAATCTTTATGAAGAGTATGGAAATCTCTCATTCATCAATTTGATCCAAAATCGATTATGATGATATGTGACTTATAGATAGTGCTACAACATATACTATTTTAAGAGATAAGAAATATTTCTCTTATTTGATTATGAAAGAAGCTAATGTTAACACAATTTCTGATAGTACAAAATTAATTGAATACTTCGGAAAAACTAATATAGTTCTTACCAGATGAACAAATTTAACAATTGATGAAGTGTTATGTTGTAGTAAGTCTCAAAAGAATTTATTAAGTTTCAAAGACATTCGCCAAAATGGCTATCATATTGAGACTACAAATGATGAAAATAATGAGTATCTTTATATTACTATAATGATGCTAGGTAAAAAGTTTATAATTGAAAAATTACCCGCTCTTTCATCTGGCTTATACTGTACAAGTATTAGCATAATTAAAACACATCCAATTGGTTTACTAACTCAAATGATTTTATAATTTGCCATGACCAGTTGGGCCATGCATCCTGATTCCAACATGATGCGCAAAATAATTGAGATTCACATAGACATTCTTTGAAGAACCAAAAGATTCTTCAATTTAAGGAATTCTCTTGTGCTACATGTTCTCAAGGCAAATTGATTACTAGACCATCAGTAATCAAAGTGGGAATTGAATCCCCAACATTTCTAGAACGTTTACAGGGTGATATATGTGGGCCCATTCACCCATCATGTGGATCATTAAAATATTATATGATTTTTATAGATGTATCTACAAGATGGTCACATGTTTGCTTATTATCAACCTGCAATATGGCGTTTGTGAGCTTGCTGGCCCAATTAATAAAATTACAAGCACAATTTTCAGATTATGCAATTAAGACAATTCGTCTTGATAATACTGGTGAATTTACATCCCAGACTTTTAATGATTATTGTATATCAATTGGGATAACATTTGAGCATCCAATTGCTCATGTTCATACTCAAAATGGTCTAGCGAAATTATTGATTAAACACCTCTAATTAATTGCTAGGCCAATGCTTATGAGATCATGCTATTTTGCATGCAGCAAATCTTGTACGGATTAGACCCACAAGTTATCATAAAGTCTCCCTATTAGAATTGACTTTTGGTTAGGAGCCCAATATTTTCCATCTTAGAATATTTGGATGTGCGCTATATGTTCCAATCGCTCCACCACAACACACAAAGATGGGTCCCCAAAGAATGTTGGGGATATATATTGGGTATGAATCTCCTTCTATTATAAAATATTTGGAATCTATGACTGAAGATTTATTCACATCAAAGTTTGCTGATTGTCATTTGGATAAATCAATATACCCAACATTTGATAAACAACTGAGGAAAGAGATAGATTGAAATGTATTATCATTATCACATTTATATCATCGAACAAATAAATGTGAACATTAAGTTCAAAACATAGTTCATTTGCAGAATACTACAAATCAACTGCCAGATGCATTCACTAACCTATCAAGAATTACTAAATCTAATATTCCAACTATTAATGCTCAAATATGAGTTGACGTCCCAATAGGACAATTAATTAATGCAAAAAGTTCAAAACCACACTTAAAACGTGGTAGACCAGTCGATTCCAAAGATAAAAATCCTCGAAAAAGGAAATGAGCAACTAATCAAGATGGTCATAATATAAAAGGACTTGCTCAAGGGGAGCAAGGAGACATAATAATTGATGAAACCTTCGAGAAGGTTCAAGCGCTTGAAAATAATGAAGAGATCTCAATAAATTATGTCTCATCGAGGAAAATATAGAACCAAATTAATATAATTGTCAATAATATTTTTGCATATAATGTTGTTGTTGAAATAATGCAACAAAACGAGGATCTTGAACCAAAATGTGTCGAGGAATGTAGATAGAGAAATGATTGGCCAAAATGAAAAGATGCTATTCAAGTGAATTATCTTCGCTTGAAAAACGCAAAGTTTTTGGACCAATTGTCACGACCTAAGCCTAGGGCCTAGACGTGACACAACGAATGAGGAACTCGGAGGGACCCCAAATAAGCCTCTTAGCATATCATATACACATCCTTGATTGCAGAAGCAATATAAACAAGATTCAATGTCACAATAATATCCAACGACACCTCTACACAGAATGGAACGGGAGCCAAGACACTTCCCGGGCTCAGCCTCAAATGATAAGTATCCAAAAGTATTGAACAAGTCTTAACAAGCATGAATGAAAAGTAGATATTGTCCCCAGAGTTGAGGACTCACCAAAAGCTTCTTCAAACAAACCAACTAGCCATGTGGAGGAGGATGATAAATAGGAGATCCGGTCCCTTCATGGTGATATCATGTAGGCATAGAGTATGCGTTAGTACTTGAAATGTACTAAGTATGCAAGGTGCAATTCAACAAAGACATAATCCATAATAATCAAGATGCGTAATCATAATCAATGGATATAAATTTATTATGACATGTATGATCAATGCTTGTATTAAAATGTGCATGTAATCATTCAACTTGCATAATATAACATATATATATAGAAGGAGACCTTAACCGACATATAATTCTAAGGAGCTACTACTTGAAATCCCGATGTATGATACCCCACCGGAGAAGATGTGGTCTACTTGCCAAGGTAAACCATACTTGATCCCACTTTGTGGGTAACTTGACCTAGATGGATCCACTAGTAAGCCCTTTTAGAGAAATAATATAATCCTATGGTGGCACATAGTTTAGATACTAAGACTTTATATAAGGATCCCTTGAGTCGAGCCCCCACCTTAAGCCTCAATCGGTGCTAAGTCTAATCCCACGTAATACTTGAAATGGTAATAGATTTAATCATAACATGAATAACTTGTAAAGACATGATAACATGGCATGAGTAGCTCATTCACATACTTGACCCCTACATTGGGAATATACGTTATACTAGAGGGTAGAAAATAATACATGAACTTGACCCTTTTAGTAGGTATTGCATTTCACACGAGAGTAGAGACTTGTAACATGCTTGACCCTATTATACATGAGGGTAAAATAGTAATCATGCTTGACCCCTTAAATAGACATAATTACTCACAAAAAGATAGAATTATAGAATAAGGCTCAACTTGTCACTTGTAAATCATAGAAATCTTTCATAAGTTTAATATATGCTTGGGAGCCTATAATTATCTGAAAACACTTGACTTGCAAATCATGCAATAATTCATCATCAACTTAAGAATCCTTGTCATGTAAATTTAGTCAAACATAGTAGGTATATGTACATATGCTCAAAATCATGCAATTCAAGAGTGTAAAACAAGAATGAGTAAACTTAGTTCATTTTGAAGCCACTTGAATCAACCCACCAACATTATAGTAAAACCCTTAATTTGGGTATCATGAATTCCATCTCAAAAGTTCACAATAGTTCATAGTTTTCATAGCTCATATCATGCATAGTCTCAATAGACATAAATGAACCCATGGAATAATCTTTAAATAATTATTCATGCATAATCAATCAATACTTGACAAAACCCAACATATTTCATACTTATAATGCATAATAAGAGATACCCATAAAGAATACCACTTGAAATCATGATTTTCATCAAAAGAGAGGGTTGGGCTCCATGGGTGAAAGGACCCATGGATGAAGACCCACATTCCTAAAACAAGGAATTCTTGAAGCAAAAGTTGAGGAAGACTTGAGACTTGATTTGGGTTCTTGAAATCCAAGCTTGTTCTTGAGATTATTGAGATTGAATGGAGGGTTTGATCGTGTATTGAGAGGATTTTGAGAGTTTTTCTTGAGAGTTTGAAAGTGAAAAATGGATAAGTATAGAGGTATTCACATTTAAATGGGCATTGCGTTATTACCCAAATGCACTTAAACAAAGCTAAAAAAAACACGATGAAAATTGCACTGGTCCGTGCCCTACGAATGGCCTATTTGTACTAAGGTGCACCCCAAGCGCATCGCAGCCTCGACGTGCAGGGACTCTGGAAATTGTCCCCATAGCGAAAATTATTTTTAGCTAAGGGTCTTCTAAAATTTGAGGGCTACCCTTTTTCCACTCAATTTTGCCCCCTGAACAAGAATATGAAGTCAGATTTTCGAAATCATACACGAATTTTGAGATATGCAAGAAATTCACTTATGGGGCATTCCGAAACACATGAGGTGTATTACAATATCTCCCCATTGGGAACATTCATCCCCCAATGTCAGAGAAACATATGTAAGAGAAGTAATCATGAGACTTCCAGCCTGAAATGAGTGCAACAATTGCACTTAAACATCATTTTCAAAAAATTTCAAATACATATGCATCATAAGTCATCAAAAGTTGTCATCATGAACATGTATGTATGCAAAAATGACATGAGGGCTGGAGCTTAAGACTTGAAAGCATAGATAGGACTTAATTTATTACCTCCGGCTTGAATAGACTGGAAGAGATATGGATATCGTTTCTTCATGTCCAGTTCGGCTTCCCAAGTGACACTTTCAACTTGTTGATTCCTCCAAAAGACTTTGACGAATGCTACATCTTTGTTTCTCAACCTTTTTACTTACCTACCCAATATCTCCATCAGGATCTCTTCATAAGTCAAGTTATCCTCCACCACACCACAACTTCTAAGGGCACTATAGCATTTGGTTCACCAACACACTTTCTCAACATAGACACATGGAAGACCAGATGAACCATACTCATATCCGTAGGCAACTCCAATTAATAGGAAACCTTACCAATCCTCCTCAAAATTTTATAAGGTGTCACAAACCTTGGGCTCAATTTCCCTTCTTCTGAAACTAGACCACACCCTTCATGGATAAGACCTTTAAGTAAACCCAATCATCAACATTAAACTCAAGGTCTATCCTCCTCACATTGGAATAAGATTTTTGTCTACTTTGAGCCTTCTTCAATCTTTCTTTTATCTACCTCACTTTCTCCAAAGCCTCCATAACAAAATCCAGACCCAATAAGGCATCTCCCCTACATCAAACCACCCAACCGGCGATCTACAATGTCTACCATATAAAGCCTCAAAGGGAGCCATGCCAATACTAGAGTGACAACTATTGTTGTATGCAAACTCAATGAGTGGAAGATGTTCATCCCAACTACCACTAAACTCCAAAACACAAGCCTTAAGCATATCCTCAAGAGTTTGAATTGTCCTTTAGGCTTGACCATCCATTTGAGGATGGAAAGCCGTGCTAAGCTTGACCTTGGTACTAAGACCCTTTTGGAAGGATCTCCAAAAATAAGAAGTGAATTGAGAACCACGATCCGAAATAATAAACATGGGTACCCCATGCAACCTAACAAACTCTTGAACATATGATTTAGCATAATCCTTGGCACCATAAGTTGTTTTAACCAGTAGAAAGTGAGCCGACTTTGTCATCCTATCAACAATAACCCAAATAGAATCAAAGTGTTTCCTGGTCTTTGGCAAACTAATCACAAAATCTATGTTGATCTCTTCCTACTCCCAAGTAGGAATTTCTATGTCTTGGGCTACGCCACCTGACCTTTGATGTTCGGCTTTGACTTGTTGGCAATTGTGACAATGGCTACAAACTTGGCAATATCCCTTTTCATACCACTCCACCAATACACCTCCCTCAAGTCTCTATACATTTTTGTGGAACTTGGGTGAATAGAGTAGGATGAGTTATGTGCCTCCTTCAAAATCAAATCCCTTAACCCATCAACATTAGGCGCACATAGCCTACCTTGGTACCTACGTACGCCATCTCCCCCTTGGGAGAAAACCTCCACTTTTGCATCCCTCACTAAGGCACGTCCCAGGTGCATTGTGGCTTGGGCGCTCAAGGACACTTGAAATCATCCCCGTATTGAATATTATTTTTCACTACGGGTCTTCTAAATTTGAGGGTTACCCTTTTCCCAGTCAATTTTTCCCCTAAACAAGAATATGAAGTCGGATTTTTGAAATCATGCACGGATTTTGAGATATGTAAGAAATTCACTTATGGGGCATTCGGAAGCACATGAGGGGTATTACACCAATAGTCAGAACACTTGAAGGTATAAATCCAGTGGGGGTACAAAAGGGTCTTTGTGCGAGAACGAAATGAGAAAAATGAAGTCATAAGATATAAAGCACCACTTTTCGCAAAGACTTGGCATTGATTATATGGAGACATATTCTCCTGTGGTGGATGCAATTACCTTCAAATATCTTATAAAACTGGCAGCTCATAAAAGCTTGATATGCATATGATGGATGTTGTCACAACCTATTTATATGGCTCATTAGACAATGACATATTTATGAATCCCAGAAGGATTCAAAATGCCTGAAATATATAAAGATTCCAGGGAAAAGTGTTCAATGAAACTTCAAAAATCTTTATATGGATTGAAGCTATATGGACATATGTGGTATAATCACCTTAGCGAATATCCATTGAAAAAAGGGTATAAAAATGACCCAATTTGTCCTTGTGTTTTTATTAAAAGGTCTAGATCAGAATTTACTATAATAGTTATATATGTTGATGACTTGAATACAATTGAACTCGTAAAGAGCTTTCAAAGGTAGTCTAATGTCTGAAAATGGAATTTGAAAGAAAAGACCTTGGAAAGACAATTTTGTCTTGGTTTACAAATTAAACATTTTATAAATGGTATATTTATTCATCAATCAACATATACTGAAAAATTTTTCAAAAAGATTTTACATGGATAAAGCACATCCATTAAGTATCCCAATAATATTGAGATCACTAAATATTAATAAAGATCTATTCTAGCCATATGAAAACAAGGAAGAGCTCGTTGGTGCTGAAGTACCATATCTTAGTGCAATTGGTGCATTAATGTACCTTGCTAATAATTCTCGGCCAGATATATCCTTTTATGTTAATTTATTATCAAGATTTAGTTTCTTTCCAACACGGAGAAACAGGAATAGTATTAAACATATATTCAGATATCTTCAAGGAACTATTGATATGGGACTATTTTATTTGAAAGAGTCCAATTCGCAACTAATTGGTTATGCAGATGCAGGATATTTGTCTGACCCACATAAAGGGCGATCACAGACAGGTTATTTATTTACTTGTAGAGGTACATCCATATTATGACGTTTAACAAAACAAACTATGGTATCTACTTCTTCAAATCATACATAAATATAAGGACCTAGAATTTTTTAACCTTATTTATGTTGTTTAAGGCTATCATGGGCACCCTATGTCAAACCAAGTTCAAAGGGATTTCCGTTGGCTAAGTGCAACACAAGTACCGGTAGAAGGGTCAATTTTAAACAAGCATAACATTTACCATATTTGGAAAAGGGTGGCCCACACATGTTAAATGAAATCTCTTTGAGTTGGCTTTGTAAGGCACTTGGTTTCACCTCATTCTGATGTCAGATGAAGGAGTTATGATCATTTTTGTGAGACCCTCTTGTGCAGTAGTGTCAAACGAATAGCTTGACGGGCAGTGTTGCCATTGACGGGCCGTTTTGATGGCTTGGGGCTAGAAAGGTCCATTTTTGGCCTAAGTCATGTGTCATGGCCAGTGTCAGGGCCATATGCCTTGCCACTGACTGTTTGGATGACTCGTGGGTGTGCAAGAGAGACAAGGTTGCCTGGAAGGGAGTTTTGGCTAAGGGTGGTGCCAAGGGCACCTTTGATGGGCCGTGGAGGCTCAGATGGCTTGTGAGCTTGAGTCGTGGGGTGGCCTAGCCACATTTTTGTGCCCAAGTGTGGTGCAGTGGACCACTAAACGGACCGTGAAGCATCACACGACCCATGAAGTGGTCTGTCAAAGTGACGAGACGTGAATTTTTTCTAAGTGTTCCAACTCCCATTCTTTTCTAAGTACCTTTTGACGGGCACTCCACACGAACCATGAAGTGCCACTAGTGAGGGAACACTTTGTCAAATTTTCCATCCGTTCACTAATGGTATTTTTCGTAAATTTTAATTACTCTAATGACCTTTTTGATACTTAAATTGCCATCTTAACCTCACCAAAAGACCTAAACCCTATTCCAAAGGTTCAAACTCATTACTCTCATCTCAAAATACGCCCTTAATTCTCTCAAGAGCCTCCACCAAGACCCCAATACCTATTTCAAGAAAACTCAAGAACAAGTTTAGATTTCAAGACCCACTTCTAAGCTTCCATTCTTTCTCAACTCAATTTCTAGGAACTTAAAGTCTAAGTTATGTAGGTTGATCCTTGATTCCTTCCAATCAAGGAGACCTAAAATTTATTTTCAAGAAAACCTACATGAATTTTGCTTACTTTAATTTAGGGAAAATTCTATTGGTGCATGGTTAGTGTTTATTTGATGATTTTAATGTGATTTAAACCCTTATATGAGGTTTTACTTTGGGTTTATGAAATTACAAGTAAGCATGTCCCTTCTTAAATGCTTGTTTATGCATGAGTGAACTTATGTTGGATTTAAATATGGATTTAATGGTGTATTTACTTTAATTTCACAATATATTGTTGATTTTGGATCTAATCCTAATTACCCATGCCTTCTACATATCATTCATAGCATAGGTATTCATGTTCATGAGAATTTATGGAAATTATGTTATGGGTTAAGCCCAATTATATTCTATATATGATTTTGATAAAATATTGGATATGACAATATTGTAATCACATATATTACTATTGAATATGACTCCATGAGCATTTTGGTGTTTGCACTATTTTGTATACGAAGGGGCTATTTCTATGCATAAGTATATTGACTATAAAGCTCCGATTTTGGCATTTGAGTCTAAGTATGAATTCCTATGAATGGTATTTGGGTTTAAAGATTAAGGATGCATTTAAATGATCTTGGAAATTATTATTGCCTTTGAAAGCATGTGTATGGCATGATGACTTAGCACCGATGGAGGGAGGATTTGCCCTCTTTCCTTGAATTATGTTCCTAACATAGGTTTCTTTGTCGAAATAGGAGTTGTCTCGTAAGGAATGATGCCTCTGAAATGGGAGTTATCCCGTAAGGAGAAGAAATACTTTGATTTGATTTGTGATTTGTGAAAATCCTATCGGAAATGGGAGTTATCCCGTAAGGAATGTTACTTCTTGCAAAATGGGAGTTGTCCCGTAAGGTGAAGTATGGTCTACCCTTGGAAAATAAACCACCTCTTTACCGATGAGGGGATTTCATCGGGATTCCAAGTAAGAACTCGCTTGGTCTTACTCATGTCGGTTATGGTCACATCCCCATTATATATGAGCATCATTTGCATTTCATGCATCATGAACTTCATAGCATCTTGTTATATTACTTTCCTTGATATTAATTCTTTCTATATTATGTGCCCTAGTCATCTAACCTTGATATGCAGGTTTTGGTAAGTTATATGCATTGCACCCCGCATACTTAGTACATTCAAACATACTAATACATACTCTTGCTTACATGATTTTACCATGTAGGGACTGAGGACCTTGATCATCCACCATTCGACGCTTAGCTTGGATTTCGATTTTGCTTGCAGTGGTGAGTCATATCTTTCAAGGACAAACCACCATCTATCTATCTATCTATCTATGCTACTTCTTTCATTTTTTGTATTGAGGGTGAGCCTGGGGTATGTCTTGGCCCTTGACCTGTCTATGTAAATGCATTGTTGGACATCTTGTAAACCTCTTTACGATATATGCTATGAGTTATGATTAAGTCCATGCTATAATATTTGGTTATCTTTGAGTATTGATATGTGACTTGACCTTATGTTGATGGAAAGATCCTAAGTTCCAAATTTCCCCCATAACGTGAGTCCTACGTACCCGCCCCTTAGTATTTATGTGCTATGTGTTATGTGAACTCATGTTAACCCTTTCCCCATGATGCCCCCTTAGCGTGAGTCCTACTTTTCCATTCCTTAGAACTATGTGTTGATTGTTGATTATGCTTCCGAATCGATAATGCGAGTTTTGGTATCTTGAAGCTTGTTTGGGGACTCTCGGGTTCCCATATGCTTTGTCACATCTAGGCCCAAGGTTTGGGTCTTGACAAAGATGGTATCAGAGCCTTAGGTTTGTAAATTATCCTTACAGTCCATATGTTGTGTCAAGTAGAGTCCTATTTAAGGGCGTGAAGTGCACCATGCCTATAAGTGGGAGGCTACGGCGACGTTCCAGAAATTGTCTCACTTCTTCATGTCTTATGTCGTGCTGTGAATAGTTAGTTAGGTTCTTGATCTTGATGGTACCCTTACTCTATTACAAAAGATGCCTCGTGGTAGACCTTCCAGACCAGCCCCAGCTATTGAGGGTCAAGCACCTCAAGGGCCTTGGCATGAGCATGTCACTCATGGTGAGTTCCATATGGACTTTGCCATACTTGCCCAAGTGGTGATTACTTAGGCTAGGCAGGCTAACCTTCCTCGGGATTCCACTCCAGCTTCCAGAGTGAGAAATTTAACCTGGATGAATCCTCTAGAGTTCTTTCGGTCTAAGGCTGACGAGGATGCTCAGGAGTTCATTGATGAGCTCTCCAAGGTATTGAATGTCATGGGTGTCACTTCTGAGAAAAGGGCTGAGCTAGCTGCCTATCAGTTGAAGTATGTAGCACAGGCGTGGTATACTTAGTGGTCTATGGAGAGGGTTTGTGGTTTTGCTGTTAACTAGGAAGAGCTCAAGCTTGCTTTCCTAGATCGTTTCTTCTCAGTTGAGCTTAGGGAAGCCAAGATGACTGAGTTTATCAACCTCAGGCAGAGTAATATGAGTGTGCGGGATTATGCCCTCAAGTTCACTAAGCTCTCCAAGTATGCTTCGAGACTTGTGGCTGATCCTCGTAAAAGAATGCACAAGTTTGTCTCTGGTACTTCTTACTTGCTAGTTCAAGAATGTCGTACAACCATGCTTAATCGAGATATGGACATCTCTAGACTTAAGGTTTATACCAAACATATTGAAGGGGAGAAACTCAAAGGGAGGAGGATGATGATCCTAAGAGGGCCCGTTTTGATGGTGGGTTCTCCCACTCTCGGGATGGTGGTTTTGGCCGATTCCAATAAGGCCAAGGTTTAGGTGCTCGGATTGTTAATGCTAAGGTGCCTACTCTTAGGGTACCGATTGGTGGTGGTCAGGGTACCCTGTGTATACCAAGTGTAGGAAGCACCACAGAGGTCCTTGTTGGAGAGAATTGGGTGCTTGCTTCGGGTGTGATGATAAGAATCACGAAGTTGCCGATTGTCCTAAGAACCTTTAGAAAGGTCAAGGTCAGGTGGCTCAAGGTGGACAAGGCCAGCCAAGGGTTGTTCAGGGTGTCGCTCTGAGGAGAAACAACTTCTATGCTCTTCATGAGCGTTAGGAAGTTGAGGAGGCTCCAGATGTTGTGACTAGTATGTTAAAAGTCTCTGATTTTGATGCTTATGCTTTGCTTGATCCGGGTGCAAACTTTTCCTTTATGACCCCTCTATTGGCTATTAAATTTGTTTGAGTCTGGAAATTTTGAGGGAGCCTTACTCGGTTTATACTCCTGTGGGTGAATCTGTTGTTGGACATAGAGTCTATCATGGTTGTCCTGATTCTGTGTTGTATAAGGTAGTCCAGTGCGATGTTGTGGAACTTGAAATGTATCATTTTGATATGATTCTTGGAATGGGTTGGTTGCATGCAACATATGCCTCTGTAGATTGTAGACCCGGAAGGTCAAGTTCCAACCTCCGGTGAGCCCGTCCTTGAAACGAAAGGTAGTGACTCCGCTATTAAAGGTTGGTTTATTTCCTACCTCAAAGCTCGGAAAATGATCTCCAAGGGATGCATATATCACATTGTGAGGGTTAAAGATGTGGAGTTCGAATTTCCTACTCTCAAGTCTGTCCCCGTGATTAATGAGTTTCCAGACGTGTTTCTTGAGGACTTACCCGGTATTCCTCCTGAAAGAGAAGTAGATTTTGGCATAGATCTTCTTCTAGATACTCAACCTATCTCTATTCCTCCCTATCGTATGGCACCGAATGAGTTGAAGGACTCGAAGGATCAGTTGAAAGATTTGTTAGAGAAGGGTTTCATCAGGCCAAGTATATCTCCATGGGGTGCTCCAGGGTTATTTGTAAGAAAGAAATATGGATCCCTTCGGATGTGTATCGATTATAGGCAACTGAATAAGGTAACAATTAAAAATAAGTATCCGTTAGCTAGGATCAATGACCTGTTTGACCAACTTCAAGGGGTTACTCACTTTTCGAAGATTGACCTCTGTTCCGGGTATCATCAGTTAAAGGGTAGAGAATGTGACATTCCCAATACGACCTTTCGAACGAGGTATGGGCACTTTGAGTTTGTTGTGATGTCGTTTGGCCTAACTAATGCTCCAAACGTTTTCATGGATCTTATGAATTGGGTGTTCAAGCGTTTCCTTGATAGTGTTGTGGTTGTTTTCATTGACAATATTCTTATCTATTCCTGAAGTGAACGGGAGCATATGGGTCATTTGAGGTCGGTTTTGATAACCTTGAGAGAGAAGAAGTTTTCAGCCAAATTTAGCAAGTGTAAGTTTTCATTGGGTTAGGTTGCTTTTCTGGGATATGTGGTGTTAGGTGATGGTATAAAGGTGGATTCGAAGAAGACCGAGGTTGTAAAGAATTAGCCTAGACCATTGTCTCCTTTGGACATTTGAAGCTTCCTTGGGTTAGCGGGCTATTATAGAGGGTTCGTTGAGGGGTTCTCATCTATTGCTTCTCCATTGACTAAATTGATTCAAAAGAAGGTTAAGTTTGTATGGTTGGATGAGTGTGAGAAGAGTTTTTCAACTTTGAAGGATCGACTTACATCGACTCCGATTTTGAATCTCCCAAATGGCATGGATGGGTTCGTGGTATGTTGTGATGCCTCTTGAATTGGGTTTAGTTGTGTACTTATGCAACACGGTAAGGTGATATATTATGCATCAAGGCAATTGAAGGTACATGAGCGTAACTACGGAACTCATGACCTTGAGTTAGCGGCGGTGGTCTTTGCTTTGAAAATTTGGAGACACTATTTGTATGGGTTCATGTGGACATTTTCATCTATCACAAGAGCTTGCAATATGTGTTCACTCAAAGATACCTTAATTTGAGACAAAGGAGATGGTTGGAACTCCTGAAAGATTATGGCATGAGTGTTCTATATCACCCCGACAAGGTAAATATGGTAGCCGATGCTCTTAATAGGCTATCCATGGGAAGTGTGGCTCATATTGAGGAAGCCAAGAGGTAGTTGGCAAGGGATGTCCACCGTTTGGCTAGATTGGGTGTTAGAGTAGCCAATTCCAATGATGGTGGTATACATCTTCGAAATGGAGCCGAATCCTCGGTGGTTGTTGATGTGAAGGCTAAGCAAGATGTAGACCCATGCTTGGTTGAATTGAAGAATTTGGTTGCCAAAGAGAATATTGAGGTTTTCTCCCAAGGGGTAGATGGTGTACTTTAGTATCAAGATCAGTTATATATTCCGGATGTGGATGATTTTAGAAAGGTGATCATGAGTGAAGCCCGTAGTTCTAACCCGGGGTCTACTAAAATGTATCGGGATTTGAAGGAGGTGTATTGGTGGCGTGGTATGAAGAGCGACATAGCTAAGTTTGTATTCGAATGCCCAAATTGTCAACAGGTGAAGGTGGAACATCAAAGACCCATTGGATTGGCTCAAGACATTGTGATTCCTACTTGGAAGTAGGGAGACATAAAAATAGACTTTGTGGTTGGGTTGCCTCGGACTCGGAAGCAATTTGGTTCCATTTGGGTTATCGTCGATCGGATGACTAAATCAGCTCATTTCTTGCCGGTTAAGACTACTTTTGGTGCCGAAGACTATGGAAAGTTGTACATTCGAGAATTAGTAAGGTTGCATGGTGTGCCTAGATCTATCATATCGGATCGGGGTACCCAATTTACCTCACACTTTTGGAAATCGTTTCATAGGGGACTTGGTACTGAAGTCAAGTTGAGTATCGACTTTCATCTCTAAATCGATGGACAAGCCGAGAGGACAATTCAAACCTTGGAAGATATGTGAGGGTTTGTGTGTTGGAGTTCAAAGGTAATTAGGATGACCATCCTCCACTTATCGAGTTTGCTTATAATAATAGCTTCCATGCTAGCATTGGTATGGCACCGTTTGAGGTCTTGTATGGTAGGAGGTGTAGATCTCCACTGGGATGGTTTGAATTGGGGGAAGTGGCTTTGATTGGCCCAGACTTGGTAATGGAGGCTATGGAGAAAGTGAAGTTGATTAGAGAAAGGTTGAAGACTGCACAAAGTCGCCAAAAGTCCTATTCAGATGCTAAAAAGAGGGATCTTGAATTCCAAGTTGGAGATTGGGTGTTTGTGAAAGTCTCGCCTATGAAGGGAGTGATGCATTTTGGTAAAAGGGGAAGCGAAGTCCTCAGTATGTAGGGCCTTACGAAGTTATTGAACGGATTTATGTGGCATATATAGTGAAGTTACCCCCGGATTTGAGCTCTATTCACCCAGTCTTCCATGTGTCCATGTTAAGAAAGATGGTTGGGGATCCTAGAGCTATTTTGCCTTTGGAGGGCATTGAGGTGGAGGAGAACTTGTCTTATGAGGAGGCCCGGTAGGAATTTTGGATAGACAAGTGAAATGACTTCATAATAAGAATATGGCTTCAGTTAAGCTGCTTTGGAGGAACCAACATGTGGAGAGTGTTACATGGGAGGTGGAGTTGGACATGATGAAGCGGTATCCCCATCTTTTCCAATCTACTCAAGCCTAAGGTATTAAGTTCTTTCCTTCTTGTTCGTCCCAATTCTTTCTTTCTTGAGTCTCATGGTATTGCACGCTTACATGTGCATTAGAATGGTTTCTTATGATATTTGGAATGGTTTTATTTTTGACATGAGATTTAATGGATTTGTAATTTCCAATGATGAAATATGCATGGTATCTTGTGTTTGAAAGTTTCATGTTCTCACCCAAGCCTTTTAAGCTTTGTTCTTGCACATTCGGGGACGAATGTTCCCAAGTGGGAGATGATGTAAGGACCCGGAATTTTTCAAGCTTATTTATGTTGTTTAAGGTTGTCATGGGCCCCATATGTCAAGCCAAGTTCAAAGGAATTTCTGTTGGCTAAGTTCAACACAAGTACCGGTAGAAGGGTCAACTTTAAACAAGCGTAACTTTTAGCACATTTGGAACTGGGTGGCCCATGGAATGTCAAATGAAGTCCTTTTGACTTCGCTTTGCAAAGCACTTGGTTTTACCTCATTCCGATATCGGATGAAGGAGTTATGATCGTTTTCGTGAGACCCTCTTGTGCAGTGGTGTCAAACGAACAACTTGACGGCAGTATTGCCTTTGAAGGGCCGTTTGGATGGTTTGGGGCAGGAAAGGGCCATTTTTGGCCTAAGGCATGTGACATGGCCAGTGTCAGGGCCGTTTGCCTTGCCACTGACCATTTGGATGACTCATGGGGTGTGCAAGAGAGGCAAGGTAGCATGGAAGGGAGTTTTGGCTAAGGGTGGTGGCATGGGCACCTTTGTCGGGTTGTGGAGGCTCAGATGGCTCGTGAGCCTGAGTCATGGGGTGGCCTTGCCACATTTATGTGCCCAGGTGTGGTGCAACAGACCACTATACTGTGAAGCGTCACACGACCCATGAAGCGGTCCGTCAAAGTGACAAGACGTGAATTTTTTTCTAAGTGTACCCAACTCCCATTTTTTTCTAAGTACCTTTTGACGGGAACTCCACTCGACCTGTGGAGTGCCACACGGCCAATCAAACCTCTAGTGAGGGCACACTTTGTCAAATTTTCCTTTCGTTCACTAATGCCATTTTTTGTAAATTTTAATTACTCTAATGACCTTTTTAGACTTCCAATGCCATCTTAACCTCACCAAAAGACCTAAACCCTATTCCAAAGGATCAAACTCATTACTCTCATCTCAAATACACCCTCAATTATCTCAAGAGCCTCAACCAAGACCCCAATACCTATTTCAAGGAAACTCAAGAACAAGTTTAGAATCTAAGACCCACTTCCAAGCTTCCATTCTTTCTCAACATATATATATATATATATATATATGTGTGTGTGTGTGTGTGTGTGTTTATACTTATGTATATGAATATAAAAGTCAATTAACTAAATGAAAAAATGCTCCATTTGCATATTTTTTGATTGATTTTTGTCCAAAAATAAATTAAGATTTGGTACGTCTGCAATGCATGCTTGTGAGATTGAGGCATTACATAAAAAAAGTTTCCCAGTGTATTTGCATTGCCCAAAAAAGCAAACTAACATAAAAAAATTTAGCCCAAGAAAAGAAAAACAACATCAAAATAATCTAGTGTTTCAATAAGAACACTAGCATAGTGTGTGCGATGTAATCATCCTACTGGAGCACAATATGTTCAACATCGTCACTGGGAGTAGTAGTGCTCTCCGACTTCACAGGTGTTTCGTTGTCACTCATTGCCTCCTCTTCAGTATTTCGCATCCCATAATCCTACAATAGTGTGGCATATTGGTTGCACAACAGCTCTATATCTACCGGAGGCTTTAGGATTTCTTTACCATCACTCAAGTATTCTGCATACACTACCACATAGACTCCGCAGTCCCAAATAACAAACATGCATATTTAAAGGATATAAATTTGTAAAAAATTAAGAAATGTATCAGATAGTACTTACAGGCTTTGCTCGTGCTGCTCAGGTATGTCGTTCATGTGAACAATCTCGAAAGGGTTGTACTCCGAGTGTAGTTTGTATTTCGGGTGCTCACTTAAGTCAATCCCCTTCTGTTCATAAAAACCAGACGACACATGGTATGTTGAAATAAGCTGAGCAAATTTGTTGACCTCGTTGTCTATGTATGCATCGTGTGCTATTGATTTCATTGTGTCATGCCTTGGGCGGGTTCCCATGGTGTGGCCGGCACTCAGAGTCACATAGTCACATGGCCTCATAGTCACATGGGTTCCCATGGTGTGGTCGTTCACGTGAACAATCTCGAAAGTGAACCACTTGGCCTCATAGTTACATCATACTCAACAACGAAAGAAAGTACTCAAGAAAAACAACCAATTTAAGTAATTACTAGGTCTGTTTCAAAAATAGGTTTCCAATAAATAAGGATTTGGAAACATTAATAACAATCCATCAACTCTATTCTATGTCTATGAAGTTTCTACTCAACAATCTAGATGGCGCCATGATAGACCATGGATACCCCAAAATCAAGGAAATAATCTACTCAACCAAAAACAAGAAATAAAAGGGCTCCTCCGCAAAACAAGGGGGGGCTCACCAACTCTGGAAGTGTACTAAACTGGACCACAACATGCACGGGCTGAAATCCTCTATCACCTATCTGCATCATAAAGTGATGCAGGTCTAAATGGACGTCAGTACATGAAATATATTGGTATGTAAAATAGCTGGAAAGGAAGGGACATAATCAAAGATACTCAAATCAGGTTACTCAATTCAACTCAGTAAAACATGTAAGTTTTATGAATGAAGTCATGTTTTGAAAGTAAACTCAATAGTATGCAACTCATGCCAAATCATTCAATATATATAGTAAAACAATGCTCGTAAAAGAAACTCTAGTATGCAACTTATGTCAAATTAGTTATGCAAAGTTAGGGAGTTTCTCAAACCGACAACCTCCCACCACCCTCGTTGGTGATGCGCAACGATCATGGCGTCGTTGCTCGCCCATCCAATACTTGCCAAGGTAAGGACCCTCACCTCTGCTTTCTGATCCTCAAGCCTTGTGCATCATTTTAGGACAAGAGTCAGCAGATTTAACTGCACAACTATCCAACGCGAGCAACGTAGTTCTGGGGTGTTCTCCTCATACCCAATTCGGTGCTCAATACTACTCCCAAGAACATGTACTCGTACTCATCAAGTAAATAGTTTCCTCAAAACATCTCATCAAGTCCCGCTGGACTTAAATTTGAACATCAACTTCATCTCAAACATCAACATCATCCTATATTATCAATAAATATATTTTGAAAATCTTTTACATCATCATCAAAATACTTTCTCAAAATAATGAATGCATTCTTTTAAAAATATGCAGTAAAGAAATATTTACATATCATCAAGACTCTTATTTATGGTGAAAACTCATGTTTATCTAGACTTAGTAAAATATGCTCAAAACTCATCTTTGTTCAACATACAAAATGACCATCGAGTCTCGATTTGAAATAATGCATAATCAAGTACAATCCTCAATTAGCGTTCATGTGAATGAACACATGAACATGCATTCCAATCAATAACTACCCGACTCATGAATATAATCAATATATTTTAATGTATAAAGAACTCAATTGGACAATAGACAACTCAAGATTTCAATACAAAAATTAGGGTAAAACTCTACTCGAACTCAATTACAAGGAAACAACATGTGGGGAGGTGGATGAACTCATTCCAACGCTATGGGTAGCCTTACATACCTGGGAAACTTAGATTTCTAGAAGAATTTTGAAGAATGGTCGAGTTCTCTTGAAACCCTAGTTTTTCTCCTCTTGGAAACCTTGTTTAAAGCTTTGGAATATGTTTTGAACATGAATAGACTGAATGGTTATGTTTACGGGCTTATATAGGTGTAAAAACATCATTCTTAAGCTTAGAAAAGGTGGGAAAAGACCAAAATAGCCTTCCTTAAAAAGATATCAAAAGCCATCTACGGGGCCATCTATGGCCCCTAGATCATTCCACTGCCCATAGGGACCCTTCCGTAATGTTTTGGCCCTATTTCATGGTCTCTGGTTCACCTTTACGAGCCCATTTTATGGCTCGTATAAGGTTCTGTGACCTGTAGATGGGTTCGTAAACTTTGGGACCAAAACTTGAAGTTTCAAGACTCTTTCCACGAGTTAGCAGTACTAGTTGTACTTTAATTTATGGCCCATAAATAGGTTTCGTCATACCACTCTTCTCTTGCAGTTTTCAGTTAAAAGGTCATAAATTTTGACTCCGAACTCCAAATGAGGTGAAACAGTTGCGTTGGAAAGTTAATTCAAAGAGATTTTATTTGGTAGGTCATGGGCCACCTAATGCTTTGTGTTCTAAGAGTTATGGTTATTTAAAGTTGACCCTTGCATAATCTAACAGTTGAAACTCAATTTATAGGGAAGTTTTGAACTCGACTAAGTACTAATGGTCTCTTATGAACCTAATCGACTTCTAATACTCTTCAAACATATAGGAATGAGCATTAAAATATAGGTACATGTAAGGCATCACTAAGTTCAAGCTTATATATTTACGATGAAAAAATTCAGGTCCTATGAATATAGTTGTGGGGTGTTACAATATCTCCCCCTTAGGATCACTCGTCCTAGAATGATGAGTGAAACAAGGATGAATTCAAGGTATGAATAACAATCGAGACTCTATCATATCAATAAATCTCAGTCAACCCATCTGGACAGTCACAAATCAAACTCATAATTAAAAAAATCTGATCAGGTTAAGAGAGGGATATTACCTCAGAAATTCTCACCATCAGGCACGAATGGAACATCGGAGCTCAATCAGTTCAAATCATCCAAATACCTCAGCGATCAGTTATTAGAACTTAAGAAGGAAGTCATCAACTCAAATTCGAGAATGGGGCCACCGCTATATATGAGACTCTATGGATAACTCTCAAGCTTAGCACCTCTTGTCAACTACGCTCCTTTTCATGGCACTACACTCCATCACTTGATGCTTGTAGCTCCCATTCGAATCTTCACTTAACCACATACTTTTATTCCGTTCAAGCCTAATTTTAAGCCCCAAAGTGCTATTCCTAAGATGATTATATTCACACAAAGCTAATCCTCAAAACTCAAGTTCTACACCTCCATTGAGACTTTCATTGAAAGAGAACTACTCCTCCTCAGCACTCTAACATATCTACCTGGAATACTCATTCGAAAGATACCAATAGCCTTCTCCAATCAGTCATATAATGATGTGTACACATTCAAGCCTATCACCCTAACCACTTCAACTATATCTAGGAATTATCAAGCCTACTTTGTATTTCTACCTCCATCATTGAATAACCTCTCACTCAAAGATGCACCAACATGCTTTTACCTCAAGACACTCTAACCTACCTTTACCTATCTATTGCACTTCATAAGGTATCATCTCGCTGTTCCTCAACATATTTATCAGAAATAACTCATTGACTATCATCAATATTGCTATCAAGAATAGAAAGAAGGATCACTAGAAAGGCTTAGAGCGAAAGATCATAAGCACGATACATTCGAGAAATTTGATCTGAAAGCATTCATAATGTGATATAATCTCATTATCTTTTTAGGACCTATCATGCATTTATTAAATTGAACATATTATGAAAGTCAAGTAGTATCTCATGTAATATAAGGTTGGAAACCATGAGATTCATGAGATAAAAGCACAACGGTCACTCTTCTTCCTCAGATCTCCACATGAATGTGAATCAGCATCGGGTGCATGGGTCTAGGCCATAGTCATGGTGCTCATACATAGAACAAAACAAAGTATCACTTAACCAAGCTATAAGGAATACAAGAGATAGGAAAGCATCAATGCCTCGTCTTGATCAACTTGTTACTATATAAAGCTCAAGATTCGCTTTAGTTTATTAACTTCTCATCTTCCCCTTAGCTTGAAGGTCCACTCCTTAAGTGTGCGAAGGGATTCTCTTTATTAAGCTATAAGTATAGCTATCCTATTATACTATCCACAAGAACACCTTAAACTCTCCTATTATACTATACTCAAGGATAAAAAATCACTATTAGAACTTTCTGCTGACTGCTCTTAGCTTCCTTCTAGCACTATGGGAATTTTCCTATACTTACTGTTCTTTGGCATACAAAATCATTTTCTATAACTCTTATAGTCAACCCGCTTTGTTTAATCTACTAACATTCAACTTCTAAGCTCAATACATTTGACTAAAGAAGTCTTCGATTGCAAGGCAATACTCATCATCACTTACACATAAATCCCCATCAACCTATTTACTAAGGGTGACAAGAATGCTTACACTAGCTTATTCTATATTGACAACCCAATTATCACTCATTCATTCATTGTACCTCCTTATGTGGCTAAGCTTATAACTCTTTGAATCTCATGGGGTTTTCACTCCAGAATCCTAAGCCTAGTTTATATCTGTCACCTTGAAAACACTTCGTATCCTTCATCAAAACTGATAGATCCATCCATGAGACCCAGTCTACGGGTCGCTCTATAACCTATGAACAGTGGCTTGGCTCGTAGAAACATGCATCACAAAAGTTGAGCTACTGGAATTGCTGCTTCTAATCTACAAATATGCAAGATGACTTATAGTTTCTCATACAGCCCATAAGTCCTCTCGTTGAAATGTTCAAGACTTAGAAAAATTTTGGGTTCCTCAGGGCTCCTTTCTATGGACCTTCTGACGAGTTGTGGTTCCTTATATAGTCCATCCTAGTACCTTGTAAGTTAACTTCTAGAAGTCCCTTAACTTTTCACTTTCATAGTTTCAATCCACGAAGCTTCCTTATGACCCGTAGTATCACCTACGGTCCGTAGACTAGCTCATAGGGTCCAACCAGCATCAGAATCATTAACTTTTAGTCCTCCTAATCTATCAACATGCAGGGCCTTAACACATTAACTTAAACCTCTTCCTAGTTTGAGCCACTCTAACTCATCCTAGTAATAACTCTTTCTCTATACCTCCCGAGGGAAAAAAATCAACTGGGACTTACTATTCTTTCAGTGAACCTTATGGGAATCAACTCATCACCACATTACTTACCTAATGGACACATAACTCTAGTTACTGGCCTCAATCAACCATACTCTTACTATCTAGTCTCTTTATCTTTCTAAATCTATGATGACAAATTCTACCTATGGTTTACAAGATCCCAAATCACACTCATAGGTGCTAACATCACACTTCTTAGAGACATAAGTTTCCCTCTCATAGATGATATTGAAGGCAAGTTTCGGGTAGGAGAGCTTGGGGTGCCTTTTGATTAGCTCAATTAAGCCAGTCATGGTACCTCTGTGATAAATTAGCACAGAACAATTTCTATACACCCTCTTAGCTAGAATAGTATCATCAATAGGAGTAGATATACTGAAAGTTTCAGGAAGACACTCAAGGGTTCTATCAAATCTACCAGCCACATAGGGGGACACAATCAATGGGATAGCACTAGGATCTATCAACACATAAGAAAATCAAGTGTAAGAACTCAAATCATACCCATCACAACATCCTGGAGTGTTTTTTGATCTGTGTGAATACCCGACACACAACTGGTCTATGGCCTCACTCTTTCCAGAAGTAGCACCTCTCTAATTTTTTCTAATTGGTGGTGTTGGTGTAGAGGGTTGAGCTTTGTTCGGCCCACTTTGGACAAACCCTCTGGAAGTGACCCTCTTGGCCATACTTATATGTAACACACCACATCTTATATGTACTAGTTCTGTGCAAATGAAATATGATATGGTTTGGTCAAATTAGCCCCATTTTTAAAAGTGCTTGAATCTCATGTTAGAGGGCGATATGTGTGTCTAACGCTTAAGAGGGTAGAGTGTATACATGTTTTGTGTCAAATTGAGGAGATCACAGCCCTAAACAAAGTGAGAGAATTGAGGTGTTTGCAGGACTTAGGAAGCTAGCAGGTGATTCACCTACATGCTTAGCTTAAACTTGCTAGCTAGACGGAGATGAGGCCCGACATCGAATCCGTCCAAGTCCAATTATGGATAAAGTCCATATTAAGGGTGTAAATTTAGCCTGTGTTTTAGCATCATAAATGTACTGTAGTTTCAATCCAAGAAGAATATAAAAAGGGCTCAAGTATATCACAACCCACTTGACTATTTGGGCCAAACTAAGTGAAGAGAAATTAGGAAAATGGGGCAGCTAAGGCCCATCAACTTTAAAACACAATTAGGCCCAAGTGAAAGGGCCAAGCTGCTACATCAGCACCTTGTTAATATGAGTCTTAAAGCACACAATAAAGTCGGCCAAAGGATCCTTTATAAAGGCTTACAAGTAGCACCTTTAAGTCATTCTTATCTTGGAAAAAAAAATCAGCTTTCACAAGCTTTCTCTCTACACTTTCTTAACTTTGCAAAGCAGCCACAAGGAGACTTTTAGGATTCTTGGGGAAGCCCTACACATTGAAGGCAATGGTAAGTAAGTTTACTTATGTATTTAGTATGGTTTTCTTATGAAAAACAAGAGACTATGTTGGCTAGGTATATGCTGAAACTTTTGGACAACATGTGTTCCAAGGGTTATTATATAGTTTTCTTGTTTATTTGGGAGCTTTTCTCTTCTTGGTTGGATTTATTATGAAATAAGGTTGCTTTTCTTAATTTTTTTGAGTTTTTTAATGATGTGTAAAGGTTGCTGCACTATTTGGTTATAGGTAAACAATCGAGGTTTAACGTGTTATCCTAAGTGTGTTGTTTGTAGAAATTATGGGCGGTTTGATTGAGGACTATGGTATCACGTTCTACACCCATTTTGAGGACTGTTTTTGAACTATTTTAGGACTAGTTTTATGTGTATATATGGTGAGGAATGTTTGGTTAAAGTTGGAACAGGTTTGGAATTGTCGACGTCGAAATATAGCGAAGGGATGTAACGTCATGCCGCCTATTTGTTGTTGTGTAGACTTGTTATGTGTTGTGCTTTATGGGTTTTGGTAAGATTGTTATGACACTAAAATAGGCTGCACAAGATATGTATATGAGAATGTGTATTAGAAAATATGATTATGGGCGGAAAGGTTGAAAGAATACGCTAGGGTTTATATTTATACGCTTGCTGCCCATGTGTTATTTTCTTTTATGAGATTAGGCTTCCAAGATTTATCTATTGGCTGCTAATGCTAGTTTTATCACTTACTATACTGTAGATAAATATTTGGAGGAAGGGAAGGTTATCTTGAGGTAATAGCGAGGTCATACAATGAGGTATGTAAGGCTACTCGATTTCGTATCACTTGGCATGAAATCTTGATTCTTCCTTGGCACGTAAAAGCACTTACCAACTCCAACACAACTATTAACTGTGTCTACACTCTTTCACATGTTCATATGTGTCACTCCCCAAATCCCATTAGGCAGATAGGCACCCGTTGCCGATAAGGCCCGGGAGAACCAACCTGTATCTATGCGCTTTCTGTACATATTATGAAGGATTTCTACGTTTGACATGTCTTTAAGAAAATAAACGGTGATAACAAGCCAAAAGGAAATACATATGACTAGGCCGTTGGGGCCACGGTGTCTAAAGTACGAGACATGACTACACTTTAATATACATAGTCTACAAAGCCTCTAGATAAAGAAAAACATCTGATAAGGGTCTGGACAGACCTCGCCTCAACAAACTGTACAATACAAACATATAAGCTCTAGACATACACAAACCCCCGAAGCAACCTGGAGCTTGGTATCAGCAACTGGATGTCCTGTACTCCTACTGGGGAGATCTACTAGCACTTGTACCTGCAGC
>JAPFFP010051502.1:0-30607 GCA_026153255.1 Solanum medicagineum
CACTCTATGCATTTTTATTGGCTATGGAGATGAAGAATTTGGATACAGGTTATGGGATCCAAAGGAGAAAAAGGTGACCAGAAGTAAGGACGTGGTTTTTCATGAAAGCCAGACAATTGATGATATTGAAAAACCCACAGTGTCTCAGAAGACAAATATTGCAGATCAGATGCCAGAAGCAGCAACAGAACCATTCATGAGAAATGTTGATTTTGTGCCAGAAGTAGAATACAATGAGGAAAGTGATGGTGTTGAGCAAAGGGAGCCACAACCCCATCTGGCAGACGATCCAGGACCATCACAAGGCCAAGATGATGGTGGATCTCCTCAAATTGTTCCAGAAGTTCATAGATCTGAACGAGGTCGGATTCCATCGAGAAGATATCTAGAATCCGAATACCTTCTACTTACTGAAGATGGAGAACTAGAGAGTTTCCATGAAGTAGTATCTCATAAGGACAAAGAAAAATGATTTGTCGCAATGCAGGATGAAATGGAGTCTTTGCAGAAAAATCAGACATATGAGATCATAGAACTTCCACGAGGGAAGAAGGTACTGAAAAATAAATGGGTGTTCAAGCTGAAAAAGGATGGCAGCGAAAAAGTGGTGAAATACAAGGCAAGGCTTGTAGCCAAAAGATTTCAACAGAAAAAAAGGATCGACTTTGACGAGATATTTTCACCGGTAATCAAGATGACTTCAATTAGAGTCATACTTGGAATGGTCGCAAGTATGAACTTGGAGCTTGAACAGATGGATGTAAAGATAGCTTTTCTTCACGGAGACTTAGAGGAAGAAATCTACATGGAGCAGCCGGAAGGTTTTGAGGTTTCAGGAGATAACCTCGTAAGCAAGCTGAAGAAAAGCTTGTACGGTCTGAAGCCGGCACCCAGGCGGTGGTACAAGAAATTTGACTTATGCATGGCGAGTCAAGGGTACAAGAAAACATCAACAGATGAATGTGTTTACATTCAGAAGTTTTCTGATGAAAATTTTGTTGCTCTTCTACTATATATAGACGACATTCTGATCGTGGGGAAAGATGCAACAAAGATCAACCAACTGAAGAAGGATCTCTCTAAGTCTTTTGACATGAAAGACTTAGGACCAGCTCAACAAATATTGGGAATGCAGATCACCTGAGACAGGAAGAACCAGAGGTTATTGCTATCTCAGGAAAAGTATATTGAACGAGTGCTTGCACGGTTCAACATGATCAATGCCAAACCAGTTAGCATTCCATAGCCAACCATTTCAAGTTGAGCAAGAGATCGTGTCCCTCATCCAAGGAAAAGATTGGGAAGATGTCGTTAGTACCATATTCTTCAACAGTTGGAAGTCTGATGTATGCAATGGTGTGTACGAGGCCAGATATTGCTCATGCAGTGGGAAAGGTGAGTCGTTTTCTCTCCAACCCCGGGAAAGAGTATTGGGAGGCAGTAAAGTGGATTCTCATGTACCTTAAGGGTACAATGAAATTATGTCTTTGCTACGGGGGAGCTGATCCAATCTTGGAGGGCTATACAGATGCAGATATGGCCGAAGATCTTGATAGTAGAAAGTCTACTTCAGGATTCATTTTCACTTTTGCAGGGGAGTTGTTTCATGGCAGTCAAAACTACAAAAGTGTGTTGCTTTATCCACAACCGAAGCAGAATACATTGCTGCCGCGGAAGCTGGAAAAGAGATGTTATGGTTAAAGCGTTATCTCCAAGAATTTGGAATCAAGGAAAAGGAATATAAGGTTCATTATAACAGTCAGAGTGCTCTGGATTCGATCAAGAACTCCATGTACCATTCTCGTACAAAACATATTGATATTCGGTATCATTGGATACGCAAGGTGATGGATCAACAACTGTTGAGACTAGTGAAGATCCATACGAAGGAGAATCCAGCTGACATGTTGACGAAAGTAGTGACTAGAGAGAAGTTAGAGTTATGCAAAGATATAGCCAGGATGCTTGTTCCGGATATGGCTGGAAGGGGAGAATTAAAGAAGTCCAACCCATAGAATGCTGTCAACAATGGCGACTGTCAAAAATGGTTACTACCATTGTTGAATATTATACCCCTTGTGATGTCACCAATGTCATCTATTGGGGTATAATTTCCCTATAAAAGGAGCTGCTGAGCTCCACCAAAATACATCACCAAGAACACTAAGACAAGAGTGTAATGTGTGAGGTTGAGAGTTGTTTTTGTAATCTATTCTTGTGAGTAATAGAAGAAATTTTTTTCCTCTCAAATTCGTGTTTACCAACACTTAATTGTTCCTTTGGCTTCAACAATATTTACTAAAAGATCAAACAATACTATTATTTGTATATTAATTATTTTTTGGCATAGCTATTTTTAATCTTCTTCTCTATTATTTTGTAGTATAATTTTTATTTTTAAGATGTTTACTCGTTTTTAAGTTCAATAAATAGAGATGACCCCTGTGGTTGATAAGATGAGGGAAGCGAGACTGCGATGATTTGAACATGTGTAAAAAAGGAGTACCAATGCTCCAGTTAGGAGGTGTGAGAGGTTGATTTTTGGGAGTTACTCGGAAGGGTAGAGGTAGACCGAAGAAGTATTTGGGGGAGGTGATCAGACAAGATATGACACAACTTGATCTCACCAAAGACATGACCTTAAATCGAAAGGAGTGAAGTTCGCGAATTAGAGTAGCAGATTAATTGGTTGGTAGAGTTAGGTGGATGTCTAGCCTTTGGTTATAGTAGGGTAGCAGGAGTAGTCGTGTATTTTATCATGTATTGTCACTATTAGGGGTGGGCAAAAAATCGGAAAATCGAAAATCGAAAATCGAAACGAACTAATTTGATTTTTCAGTGTCGATTTTTCGGTTCTTCGATTCTTTTTTTCGGAAACTTTGGTTCTGCAATACAGTTCACGGTGTAAGGGTCTCGAAATCGTGGTGCACCGAAAAATCGAAGTTTTATTATATTACTAATTTAATACTTCTAAATTTTTATATTTAAATGGTAACTCAAGCTCAACCCAATTTTAACCATTGGAAAGAGCTTTAATCATTATGAAAGAAAATCATTTGGATGGTGTGCTTTTGTCGTATTCTTGATTGTTGTGTTTAGCGTTGCATGGTGTTAAAGAATTATTTGCAGCTCCCATCAGTTAGTAAGTCCTCTGTACTTAATAATGTTCTAATTAAATATCTGTATTAACTAAGTTGCTTTTTTAATTTTGTTTGTAGATGGTGATACCATGAATTTACAATTATCTATAAAGTATATAATATTAAAATATTGGAGTAATTTATTACATACTTTTAATACGGATTAAATTGTTTTTATTTTATTTTTACTTAGCACTGAAAAATCGTTTTAGAAACACCCAAATAAATCGAACCGAAGTTGAAAAAATAGAACCGAATTGATCTAGTTTAGTGCGGAGTATGATGATCATTTTTAAAAATCAAACACTAAAAAATCGAATCGAACTTCAACAACACCGAACCGAAGAACCGAACACCCACCCCTAGTCATTATTTGTTGTATATGGGTTAGTTTTATCGTATTTGCATATTGTCATGTGCTTTTCATTATTTGTCGCTCTTTCTGTTCCCTTTCCTTTTCTTTTTGTCATATTTAGTTTTTTTCTTCTTATGGGTTTTGAGACGAGGGTTCCCATGAAACAGTCTCTCTACTTCTATGGGTATGTTGTTGTTGTTGTTGTTGTTGTTGTTGTTGTTATTGTTATGTCGTTTGATTCCTTAGGGAGCCTTAATTTATATTGCGATAATGAAATATTGCCAAAGTTTAATAATTGTTATTGTGATTAATGTAAAATATATTTGTTAATTGTTGTTTCAATTGTACAAGCAAAAGAGAGAGGGGGATTAAATATAAGAATATAAATTGTTAGGTATTTTGTTTTCATCAATAAATAATTATGCATACGTTATTTCAAATATCTAGCAGTAATAATAATACTTCAAACTACATTGGAATAGAACGTATTGAATGATTCATTACAATGTTGATTTTTTTAATTATGACATCTAAAAATATTCGCGCAACACACAGGCACATATACTAGTTAATTATAATGATAAAATGAAAAAAAGAAATTCTATCTAATTTAATTAGTGATTAAATAATCTAAAATAAATATTTTTAGTAAGATGTTCATATAAAATAGGATGAAGGGAATATCAACTAGTCAAATCATTTAATCAAATAAAAAAAGGATAAATATATATGGCGCAAATTTTTTTAGCACAAATTGACACAAAACCCTTTTTTTAGGGGTAATTTTGTAATTAAAAGAGGTTGAAAAGATTGGATGTGTCTATTCATTTAATTTTTTCCCCAAAATGCGCTTAAAAATTTTTACCTATGGGATTATGCCCTTTTATCCTTCAAACATTTTACCTATAAGATTATGCTCTTTTGAGTAATAATCACCGATTTGTAGTTTTCCTCCACATATTAATTTTTCTTCCAATATTACTAATTTCACAAAGAATATAACGTCTTCCGAAGGTCCAAAATTTTCTCAAAAAAAGTAAATACAGTCAAAACCCACCTCATTTGTCTGGTATTGAATTGAATAAATAAATAATAATCTTTTATTTTATTTCAGTTTCATAAAAAAAATTAAAAAATATTTTTTAGTAAATTTAATTAACATTTTATTCTATTTAATTATTTTTATTAAAATCAACCTCCAGTGGTCGATATTCTTTTTAAAATAGAATATCGATTTCCAGAGCTCGGTAATTTTAATCTAATAAATAAAATGAGTATATATATTTTTTTCATCACAACAGTTTAATACCAACATTTTGAGGTCGATATATTAACTTTTTTTTAAAATAGAATATCGACTTATAGAGGTCGGTAATTTTAATCAGAAATCTGATCAATATACCGAGTGCATTTTCATACCTTTTAATCTAAATAGTTCAATACCGACAGCTTGAGGTTGCTATATTAATTTTTTAAACAGAATATCAATTCTAATAAATAAAAGGAATACACTTTCAGTCCTTTTAATTACCATCATTCATTATATTCATGGTTCTACGACCCTCATTAATTCCCCTCTTTATTTCTTCTTCTATAACTCTATCTGTTGACACCCAATTTTGACCAACTCATAACTTTTTTTGGATTCTCATTTGATTACATAAGTATTTTTAATTTTTTTAAAATAAAGAATTTATTTTCAATTTAATCCAAATAATTTCATATCTTTTTAATATTCTTGATTTTTGAAATATGTTTGTTAATTAGTTTATCAATTTTTAAATTACCTTTATTATTATTATAATTATTATTAATTACTAACTTTTAATTTACTTTAATTTTTATAATATTTGTTATTTTAGTAATAATAGTAGTAGTAATATTTATTATTATTTTCTCATTACTTATTGTTATTATTTACTTTTATTTTTATAATTTTTGTTATTTTAGTAATAATAGTAGTAGTAATATTTATTATTATTTACTCATTACTTATTGTTATTACTCTTAATATATCAATATCGTATGTTAAATATATTATATATTTTTAATATATTATTTTCTAATTCCAAATAATCATTTTAATACGTTTGATATTTTACATAATAATTTTAGCATATATTAAGTATTTTCTTTTAATAAATATTATTATTTAAAATATTATATATTTTAACTTGTGAATATTATAATTATTGATTAGATGATAATTTGTTAATTTTCATCCAAATTGATTTAATGTGTAGTCCTTATAATCCAATTCTAGTCAATTTCCTTGCAATTTATTTTAGTTCTAGTCAATCCTTCTATAATTCTTTCAAATTTTAGCCTAACAGATCAATTTGTGGCTAAATCGTAAATTCTCAATTCAATTTAAATTCTGATACACACTGTTCTTACCCAGATCGGACCCATCACCCGAATTCAATTCTAATCGCTCATGTTTAATTGGGGGGTTGAGATTTAATCTCATATTTTTATTCCCAATTCAATAGATAACCCCTAAACAATCATTTTTCCATTGCAGAACCCCGCGAAACATCCACCAACTATCTCCCTCTCCTTGTCTTTTTTCCAGCGAAACACAAAGTCATCGCTCCAAAATCAAAATTAATTTTACATATTATTTATAGTTGTGTGCTCAATGATATGAGTTATACATGTAATAAATTTATTTATTCTTTAATCTTCTTTATTAATTGACGCGGTACACACGTACGAAATGTATAAACTAAACTAGCTTAATAGATATTGCATATTAAAAATAATTTTCGTCAGATTCGCTAATACACAACAATCATCCTAATTAATATTCAATAAAATGTCTTTGAATCACGAGAACACGTTGAAACTACTTATGTCATTTTCTCCCATACGTTACAATCATCCAAACGTGGCCAAAGAAGTAATCGAGAATTATGATGTCACTTTGCATATAATCTTAAAAAAAAGGTGATTTTTCCCCAAACCAATTCCATTCAATTTAAATCTGGGTCACCCATTTTAGATCCAAATCTGACCAGAACTCATGTGATTTAATCTTAGCCATTCATTACATTTGTTCTAATAGCCTAAATTAATTTATATTTTTATTTCTATTTTTAATCCCCCCCTCCCTCGCCCAAACCCTTGATTTTTCTTCAGTTCCATGGCTGCCCCCATCTCCCTCAACTCCTCACCATCCTCACAATAACCACTTCCATTCTCTCCTCTCCACCATGGACAACCACCACCCTCTCCTCTTCGTCATCCCAATCTCCTCTCTCTTTTCCCTTTCTACTCCAACAACCACTAACATCTCGCCGGCGTCACCTCCACCGAACTCACTGCCACTCCATCTCCTTCAAAACCCCATAAAAAACCACCTCCGACTAGACCCAAATCTCGCCAGAAACGACCCTTTTTTGTCCATTTCTGACCTCACAAACAACCCTTCCCCCATCCTCCTTTTTCTCCTCTTCAACGGAGGACGCCAAGATCCGGCAATCCTCTCTCCTCCCTTCAACATAAAAAACAAGCATACCCGTGAAGGTGATTATTGTGAGGATGGTGAGGAGTGGAGAGAAATGGAGTTGAGGGAGATGCGGACAGTCATGAAAATGAAGAAAAATCAAGGGTTTGGGAGGTTTTGGGATTAAAATGAGGAATAAAATATAAATTAATCTAGGCCATTAGATTAAATGTAATGAATGGCTAAGATTAAATCACATGAGTTTGGGTCGATTTCAGATCTAAAATGGGCCACCCAGATTTAAATTAAATTAAATTGGTTTGAGGATTTAAAATTGAGCCACAAATTGACTTAAATAGGCTAGAATTGAAAGAAGTTGTAAAGGAAATGGCTAGAATTAGAATAAACTTCAAGGAAATCAACTAAAATTGAAATAAATTTGATAGAAAAGGCTACGAATTGAATAAATTGGGATAAAATTGAATAGATTATCATCTGATTACTTATAATATATACACCAATAAAATATACAATATTTTGAAAAATGATAATTTCTTACATAAAAAAAATACGTAACATATTATAACTGTGTAAAAATATTATTTTTTAAGTTAATAATAGGTAAAATAAAATGGTAAATATTATATTTAAAATAGAGGAAAGGGTCAAAAATGTCCTTGTACAATCAGAAATGATAAAAAATTATCTTCGTTTATACTTTGGGTCATTTATGCCCTTGTACTATCAGAAAGGGTCAAAAATGCCCTTGTACTATCAGAAATGGGTCATAAATGCTCGAAGTCTGTTAGTGCCCGTTTAAATCAGGCATTTTTTACCCATTTATGATAGTACAAAAACATTTTTGACCCTTTTTGCACATTATATATTTTTTAAAAACATATTGTGTTCCTAATAAAAAATATTATTTTTAAAGAATTTTTTCCTTATTTTTTTTTAAAAATCACATCAAAATTAATAAAAATGTAAGAAAATAATTTTTTACTTAATCTCATTTTATCAAAATAGAACATCATATCCCTGTAACAAATAATATATATAATAAATATAAGATTATAGTAAATCCAACATTAGTTTTTATTTAGATAACAATAAAAATAGTAATTAGAATAAAGCAAAAAAAACTTTTTTTCTCGAAATTGAAGGAGGATAAATATATATTATTTGTTATAGCGATCTGATGTTCTATTTTAATTTATAAAATGAGATTAAAAAATTATTTTCTTGCATTCTTATTAGTTAATTTGTTTTTTAAAAAATAAGAAAAGTATTCTATAATATTTTTTATTAGGAACTCAATATGTTTAAAAAATATACAATATGTGAAAAAAAATAAAAAATGCCCTTGTACTATTAGGAAGGATAAAAAATGTTCTCTGTTTATACTTTGGGCCATTTATGCACTTATACTATCAGAAAGGGTAAAAAATGCCCTTGTACTATCAAAAATGGGTCAAAAATGTCCTGAGTCCATTAGTGCCGTTTAAACTAGGGCATTTTCGACCCATTTCTAATAGTACATGGATAGTTTTTTACCATTTCTGTTAGTACAAGAGCATAAATGACCCAAAGTCTAAACAGAGGGCATTTTTTTTTATATTTTCTGATAGTACAAGGATATTTTTGACCTTTTTCCCTTTAAAATATGAGGTTAGAAATAATACGAAATAAAATAATGAAAGTAACAATAATAATAAATAATATAAATGATAAAAATAACAAATATTATTACTATTATTACCAATAAAATAATAATAATAACCATAATAATAATATGAAAATAATTTATAATAAAATTATTTTTTTTTGAAAAATAAATAAAGAAATAATAATAATAATAACAAATAAATTTTGAAAGTTAAAAAGGTATAATAATTAAAAAAACGTAATTATTGGATAAAATTAAAAATAAACTCATTTATTTCAAAAAGTTTTAAAAATACATATTTTAATCAAATGACAATTTAAAACGGGTTATGTATTATCGGTCGGTCAAAATTGGGTTTCAAGCGCAATAATAATAATAATAATAATAATAATAATAATAATAATAATAATAATAATAATAATGAAAGTAATTTTAATAAAATATTACTATTACTATTATTATCAAATACAATAATAATTATTACACTATAACAATAAAAGTAAACAACAGCAACAACAACAACAATAATAATAAAAGGTAATTTAAAATGAGAAAAATAATTAGCAAATAAGTTTTGAAAATCGAGAATGTTAAAATTACACAATTATTTGGATAAAATTGAAAATAAATTCATTTATTTTAAAAAGTTTTAAAAATGTCAATTTAATCAAATGATAATCTAAGATGGGTTATACATCGGTCAAAATTGGGTGTCAACACGACCCCTTAGTTTTTTCAGAAAAATTTTGGACCTCCGAAAGAAGGTATATTATTTATGAAGTTAATAATTTTGAAGGAAAAGTCAAGATGTGAAGGAAAACTACTAACTAGTAGTTAGTACTCAAAAGGGCATAACCCTATGGGTAAAAGATTTATA
Source organism: Solanum medicagineum (assembly GCA_026153255.1). Classification (NCBI taxonomy): domain Eukaryota; kingdom Viridiplantae; phylum Streptophyta; class Magnoliopsida; order Solanales; family Solanaceae; genus Solanum; species Solanum medicagineum. The sequence continues at coordinate 9,487 of JAPFFP010051502.1, forward strand.
AAAGTCCTATTGGTTATTACTTAAAAGGGCACAAATATCAATTGACATTTTGTGCCAATTTGTGTCAAATCCATTTGTGCCATTTAATTTACTGAAATTCAAATCTGAAACCAAGACGAAAATCTCATACCTGTCAATCCTTTATTCGGTAATCATTCTACTAATGGTTTCAAAAGTTTAACCGAAAGATTGATTTAGTTACAAAATTCACAATTCTTTATCATTTTTCACTTCTAATGTCATTTGATTTTTCTTTTTTTTTTTCTTACTGCTCATTACTTACTAGGCAAATAATTATTCTGGATTTTTCACATTCATTATTGTGACATTTGTAGTCATTTTGTTCATGGTGACTAATATTTTGGTCTGTACAAATTTTAAATAGAAAAACTTTCAGCTTTAGAATTAGAAGATGCCAACTAATGTGAATTGTCTCAGCTCTTTACGGGCAAGCTATTCTTTTATTACTAGTAATTATTATAATATTCTTTTCTCTTTCAATTTTTTCTTCTAGTTTTAAGCTTTGCTATTTTAAATTTTAAAGAGTGATTCAGGATATTTTAGATGTTTTTAAAACTAAAATATTATTACTACTGATCATCTTCATAAAGATGGTGATTAGCAATTTTCTTTTTTAAAATTTTCATTCGATTTTAGGTACTCATATTTATTTTTTTTCGTGATGTGTTCTTTATTTATATTTGAATCGGGCTTAAAATTTATAGGCGATGATGTCTCTTAATTTAAATAGACTTGGAACATATTACTATACTTTTATGACCTTCACAGTTTTATAAAGTTTTTAAGTTGTTAAATCATTTGCAGAAGATAATTTTTTTAATGCTTTAAACTTGTAGCTTGTGTGTTTGATCCACGAGCTCCTTTAGGGTTTTTGTTAAGTTTTTAAGGTGTTTTTTAAATTATGAGGACCCCTATTTATAGTTGTAGAATGAAGGAGTTGCAATAAGGACATACTTCTTCCGGCCTATCAAATTCAAGTGACATGATGAAGGAGTTGTTATGAGGATATATTTTCTTTAGCCAATCAAATTTAAGTCACGGTGATATTTGATTGGCCGGAATATGTTACTTTATGCATGTGGGACATTATGCTATTTTATTTTACATTTAGCGTGATTTTGTTGACTTTTTTATTTGACTTGACATATAAGATCATTTGACACATGGCAACAAACTAGTTTTCTAGGATGAAATGGTATACTGGGCATTAGCAAAGTAGGTCCATTAGTCCAATGATAACGTTCAAACTACCCCTCTATGATTGAAAGAGTAAGCGGTCGCTAGCAATATAAACCCAACTTTGTAAGAGTCGGGGTCGATCTCACAGGAATTGATATGTTAGTCTCTAGCCTTGAAATAATTAATTGAACTAGTTGATTGTAATTGCTTTATGAAATAATTTGGGATTATACTAAACTATCACTAGTTCACAGAACTAAACACTTAAGTTGTAATCAATGAATGGAGATATATCAGAGGTGTGCATAGTTGCATATAAGTCCAAAAATGGGTCTTAATTATTGAACCTCGCAGTCAACTACTTATGGGTAGAATAGAAAGCTGGTAACTATAATCGCAATTAAGTCAATTGCAGCATTTCGATGTGAATCGGTTAAGTCTTCACACACATTTACACAAGAATGCAATAGAACCTATGCAAATTAATAGCGAAACGATCTAAAACCTTCGCCAGTTGAATCCAATTACAGAATTCAACCCAAATACACATTACCCACGATTATTATCTAATTTTCCACTCCAAATATTCATGTTACTACAATACCCAGAAATCTAAACATAAATCTAAGTATGCAACCTCAGATTCACAACTATAATTTAAAGGAAATATAAACCAATGGCAAATTAGCATACAAACATTCAATATATCAAAGACCCATTACAAGAGCTCAATATTCAACTACATGGCACACTCCCAACAATGGGATTTTGGCCAATCATAATGAAAATAAAGATCGAATTACCTTAAGGATTATCCATGGCTTGATATTGTAAAGAATACAAGGAAAGTGGATTGAAAATCTTTTTCCCTTCCCTCAATTTGAATTTTCAAATCACCAAGTACAAGTTTTCAGCTGTAGAAGAATAAAGTACAAGGATATGTGTTGTAAAAATGTTAAGTTGAACTCTATATTCTCTCTTCTTGGATTTTTAAAATCAACTATCAAAACTTCCCTACGTCATGACTCGGGGCACCATTTGGCAGTGAAAGTCGGCATCGCCGAACACATTTGGTGATTCACCGAATGGTTACCTCGTTGCCCGATTTGAACAACTTGGTTCTTCCTCAATTCTGTAAAATTTGGTGATGGTCTTTTAGACTGCCAACTTCATTTGATGATTCCCCAAATTTCCTCATCCATTATCAAGTTGAACCATGATTTTTGAACTTTGTCTTGTCAGGTTTTGTAAACTTCGGCGATGGCATTTTAACCGTTGATGCACACTCGGAAATTGTCACGATTCAAGTCTAGGGCCTACCTATAACACGCCGAATGAGATTCCTGAAGGAACCTCAAACTAACCCCTTAACATTAAATCAAGCATTCAAGATATATAAATCAAGAAGAACACATAGGCAGAAGTAGACACTTAACATAAACTTATAACATAATGAGGGTTATAGCATAAGAGTATACAAGTCTGAAAACTGAAATACATACATAGGTACAAATCCAACAAATGCCTCTAACTCATGACATAAGATGGGGACTCAAACGGACCCTAGCTCATCCTGAACATAAAGAAATAACTGTCTCTAGTACATAAGACACATGAAAGGTAAGATAAAAGGTCCTATCCTCGAAACATGAGGATTCACCAAATTTATATCATCAAAGTATCTAGATCTATCCATGGGGATGGATGATAGGATCACTTGCACCTACATTGTAGTATAATGCAGGAATATAGTACGCATTAGTACGTTTGAAAAATGTACTAATTATGCGGGTATACAATGAAATGCAGACATGCCAAAACCTGCATTTAAATGTTAAATGAGCAAAGCTATATATGTATATATAGAAGATATAGTCATATCAAGATGCCATAAGATACCATATATGATGCATGAATTTAATAATACATGAACATATGTGAAGATAACCGTGTCTGACATAAGATGAAACATAACCCCAGATAGTGGTTCCTAAAGTAGCCATTTCATAACCCTACACCCTACATGGTGGGTAACATAACCTCACATAATGAGTCCAAGAGTAACCATTTGGTACAAGTCACCATCCACAAAATACATAATACACACACACACATGAATGTATAAGGTAATAATTGTCTTAAGATGGTAGTAATTCATTTCATAGTTAGCATGATGTTTATTTGGGCTAAAAAGTCAATCATAATTCAAAACATGCTTACATGTAGAGAAATAACTTAAATTGTACATGATTGTTGTATGCATACCCTTAGATGCTTACAGCCAAATCATAGTCATCGTAGTGATTATTATCATGTCATATTCATGCTTGCCTTGAAATCATGCTCATAACCATAATTAGTAATTAAATCCATATTAAAACTTCAAGAAAAGCCTTGTTTATACATACTCACGATGTGAGAAGTGAGAGTAAAGCATGAGTATTCATTCTTAAAACATGATAATAAAATGGAAACATGCATAATCAATGAAGAACTAACATTTGAATCATAATTAAGATCACAACATGAAATCATAGTTTAAAGGGACATGCAAGTTCATAATTAATGGAAACCATGTAAATCATTAGAATAAGACTTAGTTCATGCTTAAATCATCATCTAGTAATGAACCATATCATAATTCCATCAAGTCGAAGTTAAAATATGAAAATAATATTTGGATCATACTTAAAGTTCATGAAATAGATGGAAGAGACTTTGGGCTCCAAGGTTGAACTGAAACCAAGGATGAATCCACACATACCTAGCTTAGATTAAGGAGTTTCAGAAGAATTTGACTTGAACTTGAAACCACAATTGAATCCCATCTTGAATTCTTAAAGATGAGGCTTGGAGAGTATTTTAAAAAGTTTGATTGTAGAGACTAAGTGTTAGGCTTGAATGACGTGTTAGAACTACTATAAGGGCTGACTTAGGACTTGAGAAAATGCAGAAAAAGTTCCAAAAGTCCTTGGGGTTAGGAATTACCAAAAATACCTTAATGAAAATGAGTTCAAAAATTGCATTGGGCATCACCACAGAATGCTTTACGCCTCCTGAAGCTCTTCAGAGTCTGTGGTGACCCCTTCGTGAATCTGCCCCATGGCGATACAGGGCTTGCAAAGGTGAGGTGTCTCTCCACCATCCATAAGGTAATACTTTTCTTATTGTGGTAGTAATTTCATAGTTATTATGATGCATACTTGGGCTAAAAAGTCAAATTATAATTCAAAACATGCTTACATGCATAGAAATAGCTTATTCATAACTTGTACATGATGGTGTATACACACTGTTAGATGCTCACAGTCATCATAGTGATCATAATCATGTCATATTCATGTTTTCTTTGATATCATGTTCATAGCCATAGTTGGTAACTAAATATATATCAAAACTTCAAGAAAAGCCTTGTTCGTACATACTCATGATGTGAGAAGTGAGTGTAAAGCATGGGTACACGAAATTCATTCTCAAACCATGATAATAAGATAGAAACATGTACAATCCTTGAAGAAATAAACTTTTTAATCATAATTAAGATCACCCATGCATGAAATCATAGTTTGAAGGGACATGCAAGTTCATAATTCATGAAAACCATATAAATCATTAGAATAAGACTTAGTTCATGCTTAAGTCTTCGTTTAGTAATGACCCATATCTAATTCCATCAATTTGAAGTCAAAATATGAAAATCATACTTAGATCATACTTAAAGTTCATGAAATAGATGAAAAAGATTTCAGGCTCCCAGGTTGAATTGAAACCAAGCATGAATCCCACATACCTAGATTAGATTGAGGATTTTGAGATGAATTTAACTTGAACTTGAAACCCCAATTGAATCCTAACTTGAATCCTTGGAGATGAGACCGAGAGAGTGTTTTTAGGAGTTTGATTGTAGAACTAAGTGTTAGGCTTGAATGAAGTGTTAGGAATAGTACAGGGGTTGACTTAGGACTTAAGGAAGGGCATACAAGTTCCAAAAGGACTTGGGATTTGGCCAAATTACCAAAAATCCCTTAATGAAAATGAGTTAAAAAATTGCACTGGGCATCACCGTGGAAGGCTTCACGGCTCGTGAAGTTCTTCACTGTCCATGGTAACCACTTCATGAACCTATCCCATGGTCGATATGGGGCTTGCCAAGGTGAGGTGTCCCTCCACGACTCACACCATGTCACTACCAAAAATCGGATCGCGACTAAAGGGAAGTAAAGTAAGGTGGAAACAATCACAAAATAATATACAAAATTCCAGAACCTGAAATCATGAGTCATGAGCATCTAAAGAGGTATGATAGAGTAATTACAAAACTCTCAAATGAAATACAAGCTTGAAAAACTTGAAAAGAAGAAATAAAAAAATTCCAAAGATCCATGATGACTCGAAGTTTAAGCCTCACCGGTAAGACCTAGATACGTGCAGAAAAGCTCAGCTAGAAAGTATCAACAACCCTATACAAGTTCCTATGCTTGATTTGTAGGGAGGAAAGAAAGTAGGGGTGAATACCCGAAATGTACCTAGTAGGTTCAACCGACTGGGTAAAAGTAGTTGAACAAGCATGTAATAACAAAGAATCCTATCACCTGCATATAAAAATATTAGTGTACAATTAAAATATACATAATGGTAAAGTAAGATATCCATAATAACCCATGGTAACACACAATGAGAGGTGAATACAATGTATGAACTCATCATGCCATATACCAAGTGTCTCACAACCTTACCACCTCTCCGTGGTCAAGGAATATGAAACACCCCAAATTGTATTTTGAAAATGCCCATAATCGTAATTTACATATATCTAAAAATTCATGCGTGATATCAAAAATCCGACTTCATATTGTCGATCAGGGGGCAAAATTGAGTGGGAAATGAGTATAACCTGGATTTTAGAGGACCCGTAGCGAAAAATAAATTTTGCTAATTTACTATTTTTCAGAGAGCATCCGCGCCCTGGCCGTGACGCGTCAGGGGCGCGGATCAGTGTTAATTGGTCCTTCGTATTGGGTCTGCGTCGTGGAACAGACGCGGATAAATATATTTTTTTCCTTAATTTTTTCCTGTGTCGGCCAAAGGCATTGTGGTCATAGCCCCATGCCCATTTATGCATGAAAGCATCCATACTTAGCCATTTTTCAACTCTATATCACTCAAGACCCTATCAAAAACCTCTTCCAAATTTAACCAAATATTTCATTCAAATTTCAAGTATTTCAAGCTTAACTTTGGAACTCAAGGATCCTCTTCAAGCTCTAAGTTCTCTTCAAGCTCATCTCAAGAAAACCTAAGTTTGAGGTATGTGGTTTTCATCCATTGGGTCCTTTTACCCATGGAGCCCAATCTTTCCTTTTATGAAAATTGCATGTTTTCAAGTTGTATCATCTATGGGTATCTCTTATTATAGATTATGATTATAAATTATGTTGGAGTTTTATGAAATGTTGATTGATTATGCATGTCTATCTATTTCAAGCTTATACCATGAATTGATTTTGTCTATTGAGACTATGCATGTTTTGAGCTATGAAACTATGATCTATTATGAGATTTGATGATGGATTTCAAGGTATCTTACATGAGGGTTTTACTATATGTTGGTGGGTTGATTTACATTGAGTTTTCTCATATTATTTCACTCTTGAATTGCATGATTTCGAACAAGTATTATGCACCCACCAAATTTTTGATAAAATGTCTTGGCAAGGATTCTCAAGTTATTGATGATCCATTACATGGTTTATAAGTTAAATTTGTCCAGCAATCTCATCACAAAATGTTAGACTACTTTATGATAATTAAGAACTTGTATGTATGCATTGAATTTATGAAAATTATCTATAATGTTGCAAGTAGACCACACCTTGTTGGCAGGTGACATGCCCAATCACCTTGTTGAGGGGGCGACATGCCTCAATCACCTTATTCTGGGGTGACATACCCAATCACCTTGTTGAGGAGTGACGTACCTCGATCACCTTGTTGGGGGGTGACATGCCCAATCACCTTGTTGAGGGGTGACGTACCTCGATCACCTTGTTGGGGGGGGGGCAAGCCCAATCACCTTGTTGAGGGCTGACATACCTCAACCACCTTGTTGGGGAGTGACTAGACCAATCACCTTGTTGAGGGGTGAGTACCTCAATCACCTTTTTGGGGGGGTGAGATGCCCTATCACCTTGTTGAGGGGTGAGTACCTCAATCACCTTACAAGGGGGTGACATACCTTGGATTCCAAGTAGTAGTTCGCTTCGTCTATGTTGATTATGGTCTCTTCTCACATGTGATATGTACTATGCAAGTAATATGATTTACAAGCATGTTTTACTTCAAGCATTGATCATGCATGTCATATTGATATTATACTTATTCATTGTTGATGATCATGCATTTTGACTATATTAGCTTATGTCTTATTGTATTGCATCCTACATACTTAGTACCTTCAAATGTACTAACGTATACTCTATGCCTACATGATATTACCATGTAGGGACTGGAGCACCTCTCGATCATCCTCCACGTGGCTAGTTTTGGTACTTTGGAAGATAAGCTTTGGTGAGTCCTCAAGTCCGAGGACACTATCTATGCTACTCTTATTATTTGATACTTCTTTATGTTGAACTCTTGTTACTATGAGGTGAGCTCGGAAAGTCTCTTGGCCCCGGCTCCATTCCATGTTAGAGGTGTTGTTGGATAATTGATGTACTTTTGCTATAAGCTTGACTCTTTTATGCTTTTATAAATATCAAGACTTCCCTTACTCCTGCTTTCCTTATTTATATCTCTTGTGTTATTTATTTTGCTTCTGCGACCAAGGATGTGTGAATGATATGCTAAGAGGCTTGTTTGTGGTCCCTTCGGGTTCCTATTCATCATGTCACATCTATGCCTAGGCTTGGGCCTTGACAAACTTGGTATCAGAGCACTAGGTTATTAATGGTCCTCGGAATCTAACACATGGCGTCGATTAGAGTCTTATTCATGGTTGTGAAGTGCGCCACAACTATGAATGGGAGGCTATGAGGCGTTTTAGGAAATGTATCACTTCTTCATGATCAATGTTATGCGGTAGAGGCTTATTACTGATCTCTAACCATCATTTTTCAGAATATGTCTCAAGTTACTCAGAATGGTAGGCAAGGCGATGACCATCTTTCACTTGGGGGTCAACTTCCCAACGGGGATATGTCGAATATGCAGGTTTGTAATGCTCTATGGCTATTGTCCACGGTTGTAACAGCTCAATGCAATCAGCAAGTGGGTGCTCCCGAGACTTCAAGGGATAAGAGGAGGGAGAGTGAGGCTAAGAGGGCCCGAGTTGGTGGTGCCTCATGTTCTACTAGTCTACCGGTTCCCAAGTACAAGAAGAAAAGGATCTCTTTTGTCACTTGTCAAGGGTGTGGCAAAAAACATCAAGAGAGGTGTTTGGCGGAAGTTGAGGGTTGTTTCAAGTGTGGCGGTGTTAGGCATAAGATGAGAGATTGCCCGCTGGCCTCAAAGGAAAGGAGAAAGAAGGGTCCAAATTGAAGGTGGCAATGATGGGATGACTCGCCTTAGATGCCCTAAGTGTGGGAGAAATCATAGTGGAACATATTGGAGGAACACAGGTGCATTCCTTGGATGTGGTAAGATGGGCTACAAGATTCCTAGTTGTCCATATGTTCAAGGGAAAGGCAAGGGCGTTGGTATTCAAATTCTCCAAACGTGTCACAAATGTGGAAGGTACCATCCAGGGGATTATTTGGCTGGCTCGAGTGTCGTGTGTGGTGCAAAGGATCATAAGTCGAGGCATTGCTCGTGGATTACTAAGGATTATAAGGATGGTTGTCGACATTCTCAACCATACCCCTCTATGGATCACTAGACTTGGAGTAATGCTTCATAGGTATGTTAAAGGTTTTTGATTTTGATGTGTATGCATTGATAGACCCGGGTGCCACACTTTCTTTTATTACTCCTTTTGTTGCCAAAAGGCTTCATGTTAGTCCCGAATTGTTGTTTGAACCTAATGAAGTGTCAACCCCATTTGTGAGTCCATTTTTGCTAGAAAAGTCTATAGAAATTGTCCCGTGTTTATTTTGCATAAGATCTTTCCTTGTGATTTTGTTGAATTAGATATGATGGATTTTGATATCATTCTTGGGATGGATTGGTTGCATGCATATTATGCTTCTATTGATCGTAGGAATCGTAAGGTCAAATTTCATTTCCCTAATGAGCCCACCCTTAAGTGGGAAAGTGTGATGTGGTGATCAAGGATAGATTCATTTCTTGTCTCAAAGCCCAAAAGTTGATTTCTAAGGGTTGTCTCTATCAACTTGTGAGGGTTAGGGATGCTGAGTCCAAAGTCCTTCCTATTGAGTCGGTTTCGGTGGTTAATAAGTTTCTTGATGTCTTTTCCAATGAGCTTCCCGATGTTCCTTCCGAAAGGAAAATAGACTTTGGTATAGACCTCTTTCCCGATACTCAACCCATTTCTATTCCCTCTTACTGTATGGCCCCGACGGAGTTGAAAGAGCAATTAAGGGATTTATTGGAGAAGGGTTTTGATAAGGCCTAGTAATTCACCTTAGGGTGCACCGATGTTATTTGTGAAGAAAAAGGATGCTTCTCTTAGAATGTGCATTGATTACCGACAACTTAATAGGGTCACCATAAAAAACAAATATCCTCTACCAAGGATTGATGACCTTTTTTATTAACTTCAAGGGGCTAGTCAGTTTTCTAAGATTGATCTTAGGTCCGAGTATCACCAAGTGAACGTGAGAGAGTGTAACATTCCAAAAATGGCTTTCCGGACTAGGTATGGGCATTTTAAGTTTGTGGTTATGTCCTTTGGGTTGAGTAATGCACCAGCTATATTTATAGATCTCAAGAATAGGGTCTTTAAACCCTACCTTGACTTGTTTGTGGTGGTTTTTATTGATGATATCTTGATTTGTCCCCATAGCGAGGAGGAGCATGTGAATCACTTGAGGGTGGTGTTGTAAATCTTGAAGGAGGAGAGGTTGTATGCTAAATATGAAAAATATGAGTTTTGGTTGAAAAAGGTTGCTTTTATAGGGCATGTGGTGTCGGGTGATGTCATTAAGGTGGATCCAAAGAAGACGGAGGTGATTAGAAATTGGTCTAGACCTTTGACTCCATCGGACATTAAGGTGGATCATGCATGTCATATTGATATTATACTTATCCATTGTTGATGATCATGCATTTTGACTATATTAGCTTATGTCTTGTTGTATTGCATCCTACATACTTAGTACATTCAAACATACTAACGCATACCCTATGCCTACATGATATCACCATGTAGGGACTGGAGCACTTCTCGATCATCCTCCACGTGGCTAGTTTTGGTACTTCGGGATATAAACTTTGGTGAATCCTCAAGTCTAAGGATACTATCTATGCTACTCTTGTTATTTGATATTTCTTTATGTTGAATTCTCATTACTATGAGGGTGAGCCCGGAAAGTGTTTTGGCCCCCACTCCATTCCGTGTTAGAGGTGTTGTTGGATAATTGATGTACTTATGCTATGAGCTTGACTCTTTTATGCTTTTATAAATATCAAGACTTCCCTTAGTCCCGCTTCCCTTATTTATATCTCTTGTGTTATTTATTTTGCTTCCGCGATCAAGGATGTGTGAATGATATGCTAAGAGGCTTGTTTGGGGTCCCTTCGGGTTCCCATTCGCGTGTCACGTCTAGACCCTAGGCTTGGGTCGTGACAGAGTATCACAATATCTCAACCTTGCCGCCTGCCCATGGTCAAGGGATATAACAGTGTCTCAGCTTTGCCATTAGCTCGTGGTCAAAAGGTTTCACAGTATCTCAACCTTGTCACTTGCCCATGGTAAGAAAATATCATAATATCTCAACCTTGCCACCTACAGGGGTCAAGGGATGATACAAAGTAATATGAGATAAATGAATGTAAATGATACAATCTAAATATGCATATAAATATATATAATGGCATCATAACAAGAATACCGATACATGAGTCTCATATAATCATAGAGAAAAATATCAAGTGTCATAGCTAGAAACCCAAACCCATAAACGTATCTCAAATCTTCATAATTATATCAATAGTCAGGTGTACCTAAACAATCTTGGACATCACTCGTCCGAAAATATACAAGTATGTCAACAGTACCGGACCTTACTCGTCCCGAAATATACATATAATCCTCAAAGCATCTTAAAAGTCATCAAATTACCAAAATTTATCCAAATAGTATCACAAGTCCCATATTATCACATTAATATCCAAATTATCTCATTTTATAAGATTCCATATTCAAATTAATAATAGGATCGCGATTTACTCAATTTTCGGCATAATCAGAATCACAATTCGAACACAATTTTATCATATCAATTCAGTTACTCGTGAATCAATCTAGATCTCATAATTACCACATAAACATGATCAGTAACTTATATTTAGTCCCAAAAAGGTTAGCCGAACCTCTCTCAATATCGAAATCACACTCGGACAAACTTTCAATCAACTCAATCCTCAAAACAATCCTCGAATTAATCAATCGCTATCAAAAATAGATACAACACGTCAAGAGGTGCATTTTGATACCTACATTGGCACACATTAGGCTTAGAGGGAAAAATAATATTTTAGGGCTAAAATTCAAAATTCTCGAATTTGAATATTGACTTTAAAATCAAGTTCTACATGAAAAAATAAAATTCGTGGCTGAAAATTCCACTAAAGCGAGTTCAAATCGAAGAAGATATCACTATTTAAAGTTTTGAAATCAAAGACTAAAAATTTTCAATTTTGGATATTCAAAATCATGAAAAATTCAAGATAAAATCAAGATATAAATCATGAAAATTAATTAAAATATGTTGGAAACACTTACCCAAAATAATCTTTCGAAATTCTTCTTCAAAGATGGCCCCAAAAGCTTGATAATTCGAAAATGGAATGAAAATGGTAATTTATACATGTTTAATAATTGAAGAGCTAACTATACTAGAAGGTTCCGCAAACACGGAGAAGAGACTAGTCAAAGACGTCCACAAATGCGGGGAGCAATCCTCGAACGTGGAGAAGAAGTGGCTTAACAAATTCAACACGTTCATAATCTTTTTTGCTAAACCATTCCCTCGTTCAACAAGAAGTCCAAAAATGACTTTGCTGCAGGATCATTAACAACTCTTTCTGTTTTTCAATTTTACTGAACAAAGCTTATGAAGAGTTGTTAATGCATCTATTTCCCTCTATTTGTTCCATATATAAGTAAACGCACTAATGATGGAATGACACCACAAGCACCAACTGAAAGCTTCTTTTCATCAACCAAAAGTAAGCTTTTGCTATTGATTCAATACAGTAGTTGCTACTCAAAAAATTTCTTATGAATAATAAATATAGTTGTGTATCTAGTCTAGAATGATTTGGAGTAGACAGAAAATTTTGATAAAGTCTGTTATGTTTTGATCGTAGATGAATCTAATAGTAGAGCCATCATAAGATGAATTTCACGAGCTAGGGTAATTGACATTTGCTGCAGTAAGGTAACCAAAAGGTCGACATGGCCACCATCAGAGAAAATTGATAACAACAAGCACGTAAGGTTGTACATAACAAACTGATATAAAAGTCACAACAAAAGAAGGAAAAACAAATAAAATAACAATAGATAAACAAAGTAGAGTTGCAAGAGGAGGTGACAAAGAAAATGTAAACAAATAGAGATTTAACGATGCTAACCTTGATCAGCCACTTGTGCAGAAGTAGTTTCTCGTGGTGAACGAACTGACAATGTTGATAGCAAGTTAAGTACTTGCTGAAGTTAGGCAATTACATCTGCAATGACTTCTTATTGTTCTCTTTTGTTCCTTCATTTTTTGTATCTTTTCTTGTATTTGTTACACTACATCGTTTGTGACATTTAAAGTTGGTTAAGAATTGACAGCTTTTCTTTTAATGTTCAGGACTCATGACAGCTGAAAATGCATCAGCAGACTAATCATTTGTGCTCACTTTGTCTTTCAATTTCCTCCATTTCAGCCTAACAATGCATATAAACAAGCAATCATATATATTATAATTTAGAACAAATTTCGTCTAAAAACATATTAGAATAAATAAATTTATCTGAATAAAAATTTGTAAATAGATAGCTTTCATACAATTTTACACGTATTTTCATTCGAGGTCTTGTACAAACGCCCAAATTTTCTTTTTCTTGTAACCACCAAGATCTCCTTAGATGATTCCATTTTTCTTCTCTTTTTCCTAGTCACATAAAAATAAATATTAAAAATTACTTAAATATTATGTTAAGACTCAATAATAAAATAAAAATATATACCAATTTATTACGGACTAAAGCAAAACACTTTTTGACGGTGTGTGTATTCATCAATTTTTTTCTATTCTTACTATTTATTTTAGACATTTTCAACGATAAATTATTCAAAGATGAAATAAACTCGACACAAATACTCAAACATAGAGACAAACTTAAGCTCTTGTGGTTCAACCAGCTATATTGATCAAGATAATTTCAAAGTATTTCAAGAACATCTTTGGGTGCAGAGGAAAAGCACCACTATCCAGCTAGTTTAACTTTATAAGCTTCAGAGTTCGTTGACTCCATGCACTAAAATTCATAAAAATTCAAAACAAAGTAGTAACTTCCTTAAAATGTCATAAAAATATATTTTACCTTGAATTCCTCCAAATTGGAACTTTATGGGTCATAACGCACTTGTATGCCTTCTCCAAGAATCTAACCTTTGATTATACATGTAATGATCCGGTCAAAAGGTGGGATGGTGGATATATTTTATTATTATCTTTTGGTCATTATGCAGATTGCACATTCTTTAGTGCCTTCCCACTCCTAGATGCTAGTGCATCTTCCATTATCATTTTTTTAAAAATATAATTGGTATGACCTTTGCAATCGTTCAAGAGGCATATCTAGTCCCTATTTAAAGAGCAGAGTGTGTTTCTTTTAAAGGGAAGACAGAAAACAAGGGCGTAACATGAGAATATATATATAGTTTGCATATATTTGAGAGTTTTATTAAGTTGAAGGGAAGTGGTTTATTGCGAGGAGTTTCGACAATTTTATTGTAAATTACTCATACGTTTTAAATCTTTTATAATAAGATATTTTTATATAAATGGTTTTATTTTCGTACCTTATTATGAAAACGGTATGTATATATTAAGTTGATGCCAAAGGTAATTTTCACTACTGTTGGTATGTTAATTTAAAATAGTAATAATTTATTTGTCTAGATCGTAGTGCTACGGGTTCCATTCAGAAAGGAAAGGCCAAAGTGTTAGATTGACCGAGATTTGACTAAGGCAAGTGGATTTCTTAACCTTTGTTAAGTATATAGAATCTTGTGCTTCCTGTGTGAGGATATTGAGATTAAGGATATGACAACACTTATGGTATTGAACTACAAATTCTTGATTTTGAGATGTATGAACTTGTATGGGCATCTTGCATATTTTATTTTCATGAACATGATTATTGTGCATTTATTATGTGTTTGCTGGATGATCCAAGAAAAGAAATGAAAAGCCGAAGGGAAATGGTTCCGGCTAGTGAAAAAGAATGAGAATTAAAAGAGGATACTATGATTCGAGGGTCGTATCGCATGCCGCAACAAATACTATGATTAAAGGGTCATGTCGCACGCCGCGATGGATATATGGTCCATGTGTGGCCCCCAAGGGTTCTGACTGAGGCATGTTTATGATCAGCAGATGTGTATCACTATGACAGACATGCATCATGTTATGTGACATTGCATTGCATTGCATCACATTCCATCATCATTTATAAATGTGTGAATGCCTTGTGAAACTTGTGATAGATGTACTTGATCCCTAGTGTTGTTGATACATAATAGTTATTGTGGTTGTAGAACCATATGATATGTGAACTGTTATGCTGGAATGGTTCTATGCAGGATATAGCTATGAGGGTTTGGTTGGAGTGCTGGGGTACATGTATTCTATATTACTTAATTTTGTGTTTAGTAGTTCACTTGCTGGGTACCGCGTGTTTGGTACTCACCCCTCTTGCTACAACCAATTTTGTAGGCTGCGAGCCCGGATCGTCGTAATATACTCTCCACTCTTCCTTGTCTGAGACTTCCTGTGGAGATTGTGAGAGGTAGCTGTTTGTCATCCCAGCTGACTTCTTACTCCTATTTATAATTTCACTCTACTCTAGAGACAATATCATTTGGTATTTGTATTTTCTTTCAAATCTGTTGTAATACATTAGAAGCTTGTGCACGTGATAACCAAGTTTTGGGGGTTTTCATTAAATTGAACTTTTATGTTTATTATAAATCCGCATTTTAATGTTATAGCTGGGTTATAGGTTGACTTGTCTAGGTGGGAAAAGACGAGTGCCATCACGCCCATTTTTGGGTCGTGACAAGTTGGTATCAGAGCACTAGGTTCATATGTCTCACGTGCATGCAAGCTGAGTCTAAGTAAAGTCTCAAGGATCGGTATGAAGACGTCCGTACTAATCTTTGAGAGGCTATGGAGACTGTTAGGAAACTTCCCTTTATTTATTCTCTCTTATCATGCGTGGTTATGTTCATTGGTACTGAGTTATGCCTGTGTTCTTTTGATAGATGGCAAGGACTAGAGCTACTGTTTCTGGTGGTAGAGGTGAGGCAGCTCCTGAGGCAGTTGTCGAGGCCCAAGTTAGAGGTAGGGGTAGAGCTCGAGCCAGAGGTCGTGTTCGTGGAGCAGCACCAGTTAGAGGTCGTTCTAGGGAGGTCTCTTAGGAGCCTACAGCCGACCTTAGAGGGAATCAGGTTCCTTCAGAGCACGTAGCCTCGCCTTTGTTATAGGATACTTTACTGAGGGTGCTGAGTGTACTTGAGAGTTTTGGTTCGAGCGATAATACGAGAGGCACGCTAGGTGGTTCTCAAACCAAAGAAGGAGCTCAAACCTCAAATCAGCGCCATGTTCCACTGGTCCATGATCCGGTAGAACAACCACCAGTGGGTACTGGAGTTGAGATTGATCCTTCGCCAGCTATTGAGGTTCGAGGTGCATTTTTGGCTACATTGACTGAGAGTGAGCAGCGGTGCTATGAGATGTTTAGGAAGATGAATCCACCTCAATTTCAGGGTGGAAGGACAGAGGATGCTCATGAGTTTTTGACTACTTGTAGGGAGTTGTTAGATACTGTTGGCTTAGTTGAGTCACACGGGGTTCGATATGTTACTCTTCAGCTTCGTGGACCAACAAGAGAATGGTGGAGGACATATTCAGGGTATTTGCCTGTGGTATCTCCCACAGTGTCTTGGGAGATGTTCTCTGGCGCTTTTTACGAAGATTCATCCCTTGGAGTGTGAGGGAGGAGAGTCGGTTGAAATTTGAGAATCTAAGGCAGGATGGCTTATCTGTCACTGAGTATGAGACCCGTTTCTGTTAGTTATCTAGACATGCTACAACCAGTATTCCCAATGAGACCGAGAAAGTTCGTAGGTGTGAGGGGATTGACCTATTCTATTTGACAGGCAGTGTTTAGAGTAGCTAGAGATGGAGCCTCTTTCCAGTCTGTTGTGAGTGCTGCTAAGGAGGCAGAGCTTATGGAGAGAGAAGAATTTGGAGAACCTAAGAGGGCCCGTGCATCCGGTCAGTTTTCTAGTACCTCATCTGGAGGTAAAGGGTTCCATAAAGGGGGTGGCTCATCCCAGCGTCGAGGACCAGTTCATGCATCATTGCCTGCTTCTGAGGGTGGTCAGACACATCGTGGGTTTACAGGGCAAGATAGCTATGGTAGTTCGTCAGGATGCGCACGTTAGATTCAGAAGTTTTGTTATGGGTATGGAGATCCTGATCACTTGATACGACAGTGTACCATATTGGGGGGACAAGGTGGGCCCTACCACAGATCTTCAGTTCAGACTAGACCACCGGCACCACCACCATACGGAGGGCGAGGCAGAGCTCAGACCGATAGAGGTGGCTGCATTCTAAGTAGAGGAACGAATAGTTCCATAGTTCCACAGAGTGGGGGTAGAGGTGTTGCTCAGACAGGCAGTGGTAAGGGACCACATTGCTATACATTTCCAGGGAGGCCCGAGGCAGAGGCTTCTGACGCAGTCATCACAGGTATTATCCCGGTTTGTCATCGACCTGCATCTGTACTGTTTGATCCTAGATCTACCTACTCCTATGTGTCGTCCTACTTTTCACTTGGATTTGACTTGCTATGTGATCGTATGCCTGTACCCATTCATGTTTCTATACCGGTAGGTGAGCCTTTAGTGGTGGATCGAGTGTATCAATCCTGTCTTGTTTCTTTGTCTGGGTATGATACTTGGGTAGATATGATCATTCTGGAGATGGTAGATTTTGATGTCATCCTAGGGATGGATTGGCTTTCCCCATATCATGCTATTCTTGATTGCTATGCAAAAACGGTGACATTAGCCATGCCCGGGGTACCAAAAATTGAGTGGAAGGGTGATAGTGGTTCTTATCCAAACAAAGTCATCTCTTACGTCCGTGCTCAGAAATTGATTGACAGGGGGTGCATGTCTTACTTGGCTTTCATTCGAGATACTAGTATTGAACCACCTTCTATAGAGTCTATCCTTGTGGTTCAGGAGTTTGTCGATGTATTTCCCGCTGACCTTCCAGGTGTTCCACCCGATAGGGATATTGACTTTCCCATTGACCTAGAGCCAGGCACTAAACCCATCTCTATTCCTCCATATAGAATGGCTCCAGCTGAATTGAAAGAATTGAAGGAACAACTCCAAGACCTGTTAAGTAAAGGATTTATTTTCCCTAGTGTGTCACCCTGGGGTGCCCCGGTCTTGTTTGTGAAAAAGAAAGATGGGTCTATGAGGATGTGTATAGATTATAGACAGTTAAATAAAGTAACTGTCAAGAACAAGTACCCTCTTCCCTGCATTGATAACTTATTTGATCAGCTTCAAAGAGCGGCTGTGTTTTCTAAGATTGACTTAAGGTCGGGGTATCATCAGTTAAGAATTAGGGCATCAGATATTCCTAAGACAGCTTTCCAAACCCGTTATGGTCACTATGAATTTTTGGTGATGTCCTTTGGGTTGACTAACGCCCCTGCAACATTCATGGAATTGATGAATAGGGTTTTCCGTCCGTACTTAGATTCTTTTGTCATAGTATTCATCGATGACATCTTGGTATATTCTAAGACTGGGGCAGATCATGCTAATCACTTGAGAATAGTGTTACAAAGGTTGAGGGAGGAAAAACTATATGCAAAATTCTCCAAGTGTGAGTTTTGGCTTGATTCGGTGGTGTTCTTAGGGCATGTGGTGTCTAAAGAAGGAATCAGAGTAGACCCAGCTAAGGTTAAGGCAGTAAAAGGTTGGTCGAGGCCAACTTCAACTACTGAGATTCGTAGTTTTCTGGGGTTAACAGGGTATTATAGGCGATTTATTTAGGGTTTTTCTTCCATTGCAGCCCCACTGACTAGATTAACCCAGAAGAATGTAGCTTTCATTTGGTCTGATGAGTGCGAGGCGAGCTTCCAAAAGCTCAAAACATTGTTGACTTCAGCTCCCATTTTGACGCTACCTGAGGCAGGTGTGGACTTCATGGTATATTGTGATGCTTCAAGAATTGGATTAGGCGGTGTATTGATGCAAAAAGGAAAGGTTATAGCCTATGCATCTAGACAGTTGAAGGTTCATGAGAAAAACTACCCTACTCATGACTTGGAGTTAGCGGCTGTTGTTTTTGTGCTTAAGTTGTGGCGTCACTATTTATACGGGGTACACTGCGAGGTATTTACTGATCATAGGAGTCTTCAGTATATTTTTAGCCAAAAGGACCTGAACTTGAGGCAACGTAGGTGGATGGAGTTGCTAAAGGACTATGATTTAACCATCCTATACCATCCGGGAAAGGTTAATGTGGTGGCCGATGCCTTGAGTAGAAAGACTTCTAGCATGGGTAGTCTAGCTGCCATTCGAGTAGAGGAGCGACCTTTGGCCAGGGATGTTCAACGTCTAGCAAATGGTTTAGTCAGGTTAGCATTCTGATGGGGGTGGCGTACTTGCTTTCCTTGAGGCTCATTCTTCCTTAATGGACTAGATTCGTGGACGTCAGTTTGAGGACGAGAAGTTATGCCTCATCAGGGACAAGGTGACCAGAGGAGAGGCTAAGGAAGCAATGCTCGATTCTGAGGGTGTTTTGAGGATTGGAGGACGAGTATGTGTGCCTAAGGTAGGTGATTTGATTAAATTGATTCTTGAGGAGGCCCACTGTACTCGTTATTCCATTCATCTAGGAGCAGCGAAGATGTATCATGATCTAAGTCAATACTATTGGTGGTGTGATATGAAGAAGGATATTTCTGAGTTTGTAGCTAAGTGTTTGACTTGTCAGCAAGTCAAGTGTGAGCACCAGCAGCCTGGAGGTGAGTTTCAGAGGCTGTCTAATCCTACATGGAAGTGGGAGCAAATTTCTATGGATTTCGTGGTGGGTTTACCTACTACTGTTGGCGGTTATAACTCTATCTGGGTAGTCATGGATCGGTAACTAAGTCTGCTCATTTCATTCCTGTCAAAGTTTAGTACACAACAGAGAAGTTAGCTGAACTATATATCAGTCAGATAGTTCGATTGCACGATGTGCCCATTTCCATCATTTCTGATCGTGGTTCGCTTTTCACTTCTCATTTTTGGAGAGCCCTGCAGCATGGTCTGGGTACTCGGCTGGATATGAGTTCAGCTTTTCACCCTCAGAAAGACGGATAGTCTGAGCGGACTATTCAGGTATTGGAGGATATGCTTCGAGCATGTGTGATTGATTTTGGTTCTCGTTGGGATCAACACTTGCCCTTAGCTGAGTTTGCCTACAATAATAGCTACCACTCCAGCATTCAGATGGCTCCATTCGAGGCATTGTATGGTAGACGATGTAGATCTCCAATTGGTTAGTTCGATTCGTCTAAGACCGACTCATTAGATGCTGACTTTTTGAGAGATGCTGTGGAAAAGGTTCGTATGATTTAGGATAGGTTGTTGGCTGCTCAGAGTCGACAAAAGAGTTATGCAGATAGAAGGGTTCGGGCATTGGAATTTATGGCAGGCGATCATGTTTGGCTCAGTGTTTCACCCATGAAGGGTGTGATGCGATTTGGGAAGAAGGGCAAGCTTAGCCCTCGATTTATTGGCCCATTCGAGATCTTAGAATGAGTTGGAGAGGTGGCTTATAGACTGGCCTTGCCACCTAACTTATCATCTGTATATCCTGTATTTTATGTCTCTATGCTTTGGAAGTATGTACTCGACAAGTCTCATATACTTTCATACGATTCAGTGGCATTGAATCCAGACTTGTCGTTTGAGAAGGAGCCTATTGCTATTTTAGATAAACAGGATCGCAAGCTTCGAAACAAAGAGATTGCTTCGATAAAGGTTCAATGGAAGAATCATCCAGTTCGAGAAGCAACTTGGGAGAAAGAGTCAGAAATGCGTGCTATTCATCCTCATCTTTTCGAAACTTCAGGTACTTTCTTTTAATTTATGTTCGAGGACGAACATGACTTTTAGTGGTGGACAATGTAATGATCCGGTCAAAAGGTGGGATGGCGGACATATTTTATTATTGTCTTTTGGTCATTATGCAGATTGCACATTCTTTAATGCCTTCCCACTCTAAGGTGCTAGTGCATCTTCCATTATCATTTATTTTAAAAATATAATTGGTATGACCTTTGCAATCGTTCAAGAGGCATATCTAGCCCCTATTTAAAGAGCAGAGTGTGTTTCACTTAAAGGGAAGACAGAAAACAAGATCGTAACATGAGAATATATATATAGTTTGCATATATTTGAGAGTTTTATTAAGTTGAAGGGAAGTGGTTTATTGCGAG
>JAPFFP010051514.1:0-30604 GCA_026153255.1 Solanum medicagineum
ACTCAAATGAGTTGAAGAGTGAGGTTTAGGCTCTTGAAGATTTTTGATGATGGAAGATGCCAAAGTCGAGCCATAACATTAAACAAGACGTTTCTTGGGAGGTAACCAAAGTATCTCTTATATTTTTGGACTGTTTTAGGTTCATAACATTTGTTTGAACTATTAGGTAGTAGTTTGATGCTTGTTTTGACGATACATTTGGATCAGTTGTATTATTCCAGGCATTGGTGTATCTTTAAGCATGATTTGCAGGAACTGACCAAAAGTTGAAGAGTTGAAGAAATAGCACTTGGAGCAGCCTCTACGAGTAGGCCTATTAGTGGTAGTCACCACTATGACTCGTAGTCGTGCCTCGTAGAGGAAAACAATGACTTAAAGTTGCCATACACACTACGAGTCAACCTTACGATTCGTAGCTTCCCCTACGAGTCGTAAGTGTGGTTCGTAGTACCCAAGTATGAATTCTGAATTTTTCTAAATGTTGGGTTTGCTACGAGATCGGGACCTATGAGTTGTAGGATACGTGCGACTTGTAGTCGGGGTTTTGTAGACCCGATATGTGGAATTTTAAAAGTTGACCCGGATCGAGTATATAAGGGGTCAAAATTTGTTTGACCCCTAATTCCTCAACATCTGAACGGATATTTCCCCCAGAAGCTTTCCTAATACCTTTTTTAACTATTCAGATCACATTTCTGTCAACCCGCATCATTTTCCAGTGATAGTTTTTGGCAGGCCTATTTTCTAGGGTTTCGACATCCCCATTCTCTATCAGTGCTTCCATTCGCTTAGTATTCTCTCCATTGGTATGTGTCCTTGTCTAAATTTTGCACACTCGTGTTATAAGTTTCCTATATTGTTGGATGACTGTGTGATTAGTGAGAATATTGGAAAGCCCGTGAGAATATGCTTGTGTGGATATCAGAACTAGTGTTGAGTTGATTTAAATGCCTGAGTATAATTTTGGAATGGTGATATTTTCTTCGGGGACTAACTGTGATATTGACATGTTGATCATATTGTGTTGAGCGCATGTATTTTGGTTGATCAATTTGTAAACTCATGTCAAAGTAGAGTGTGAATTTGGTGTGTGTTGATTGTGTTGAAAATAGGTATGATCCCTTTTAAGCTCCACTGATTTTATGCTGATGTTAATTCTTATGAGTTCTAGGATCAAATACTCGTGAGTGATTTTCGAATGCATTGGGAAGTCGGTGTTTAACTATCAATTAGTGATATAGTTGTTGGGAAACAATGGTTTGAGTATTCATGCATAGGGTTACATTTGTCGGACCTTTGGGACTGGTTGAGACCTGTTTTAAATCATGCTTGAGGTTTTTTTAATTTGTGTTGGGTTGTGTGGTAAATGTACAGGCACTACAGGTGTCTGTTGTGTTCTAATATGAGGCTAGGTACGACTCATAGGATGTCTTACGAGTCGTAGTTGTCTCTCGTAAGAAACAACAGACACTTATGGTGCCTTGAAACTTACCACATGAAACCCACTTACGGGTTGTAGCTCCCACTACGAGTCGTAATGCGGGTCTTGTAGACCTCACTTGTGCCTATAAAATGCCTCTGGAGATTGATACAAGTCCAGGCTACAACTCGTAGGTACGAGTCGTACCTGTGCCAAGTATCTGAAAACCTACAACTATATCAGTGACTTTTCTTTTAATTTCAATGTTTAAATTATTTCAATTTCTGGTTCTTTGTTATTTGATCACTGCTATCAAACATTTTAAGGCTCACACGCTGATGTGTGGTTAGTCTTCAGGTATAAAGTCTCTGAATGGTAAACAAGCAATCAAGACATTTCAAAGGAGGTTGATTGATTAGTCCTCTGAAACTGAACAATCAGAAGGCTCTGTGGAAGTCCACAGAGTCAGAATAGACCCTGAGGCAAATGTGCCTCAAACTCAAGGCCGCACTGCTATCGCGTCGGTAGAAGTTGAGAGTCCTTCCCAGTCTGAGGAGGAGGGCAATGGTGATGGGTCCGAGTGCAGCTCACTGTAGATGACCCTCACACACACCGAGATAGACTTTGAGGAGGGGTCACAAGCTCAACAGGAGGAAGTGCAATCACAACCCCCAGCCGACCCCAGATGGTGTGTTATAGGAATGAAAGAGATCTACGATAAGGAAATAGAGCCAAAAGGATAGGACAAACTGCTTAGATAATTCCACGAGGAGTCTAGGCCGAACGACTTCGGTTTGGATAGGGTACCAGGGTTAGATGCAGAGATAGATAGACACGGACTTCGATGGACTACATAGCAGTTGGGCAAGTACGTACCTTTCTTTTCTGTGAGTTTTATGCTGCCTACCTTGCCACACTTCTCCAAGGCCTACCAAAGAATAAGAAGGCTATTGAGCAGCCCCAATTTTATGAGTGGTTTCGGTCAGGGGTCGGAGAGTTGACATCTCGGAGGAGATGATCTGACGGGTTCAGTTCGGGCCCAACTATAGAGTGCCTCAGTCCACTGCAGAGTATGATGGTCGAATCTCCAAAATGAGAAAAGCGACGAATGAGAAAGACGTTGGGGCCAAAATCGAGCTGCAGCAGTGGATTGTCAGTCAGATATACGAGGAGGGTTTCGAGCCGACATGGGTCACAAGCCACGCTGATCCGATAGTGAAAGCCCACCTCTCTTTCCGGGCCAAGTTTTGGTGGTTGATTATTCGTTGGCATATCCTGCCCATTTTCACGGATAATGTGATCACCTTAGAGTGAGCCATGTTATTAGCTAGCATCCTAGCTAGTTATGAGATAGATTGGGCCTGAATTATCTCTGAGCGGATTCACGAGTACATCGTCCAGATGAGCACCTCACTATCATTCCTGTTTTGATCCACCATTTATACAGTGCAGCAGGTGTTTGTGTCAACCCCTATCGGGACCAACATATAGAGGCCACACGCACCATGGATCCTAGCTTGATCAAGGCTGATGAGAACCCGATGGCCTTACCGCGAGCAACTTTTTTGGCCATCCCAGATCCATTCCCTATTGAGCCTCCGAATCCAGGCACCACCGGTACTACTCTAGTTACAGCAGAGCCTTCCCTAGTTATTGAGCTTGAGTCGACACCGTCCTCCAGTATTCCCACACCGGCATCATCTATGCAGGTTGATTATCTTATCTCTGCTATTTCTTTTCAAGCACTGTGCGTAGGATATCTACAGTGGAGTTCAGGCTACAGACTCTAGTGGCCCAGGTTAGACCATGGGTTCGTTAGACCATACAGGACTAAGAGGAGAGGGGAAAGGCACTCGCCCTCAATTTAATAGATCAGAGGGTTAGAGCGGTGGATGCCCGTGTAGATGCATTCGAGGCAAGAGTCCAGACGAGGCTTGAGGTTGCTCGTCCTGCTGACATAAGCACAGTGATAGAGGAGTTGGCCAAGTTTAAGGCCGACTTATTACAGATGTTAGCAGCCCCTGTTGCAGTCCCATAGGTGGCACCGGCGGGTGATGAGGTTTTTGACTGGTTAGTTGACCGCTCGCATGCCCATGGGAAGAGGCCCCCCGAGACAGATGACCCAGAGATGAGCCAAGAAAGGCCTAGACCTGATGTACCAGTAGCATTGGAGGAGGAGCCAATACCAGAGGAGGTGGTGCAGGAGTCGCTACTTGTGGCAGCCATACAGAGAGACAAGGCGCAACAGACGACACATGAAGAGGGTAGCTCACTTGCAGCTGTAGCCCAGACTACTGAGGAAGAGGCCATGATCCAGGACCCTGCCGACCGGACAGATGCCGGTGCTTGAGCACCATGATGTTTGATATTTTGACCCCAGCCCTTACTTTTTATTTTATGGATACTTTGTTTTTTTGTTAGACAATATTTTTGTTATGTTGTTCTTGGTTATGTTTAAATGTTTTGTGTTGAATGTTGTTCTTACTTTTGTTTTGGATTTTTAGTTTTGAAATATTGGTTTTTAATGTGTATATGTGTGTGTATGTGTGTGTGTGTGTGTGTCAGGTATTTGGCTTTAGTATGTGTTTTACTTTGAGGACAAAGTATCTTGTTTTGGTGGGGTGTGGGAAGTTATGGATTAGGGTGAAGTCTGAGCAGCCTCAAGTCCATAACTTTCCCTATTTTTAATCCCAAGGTTTTCTTGTCATGTTTCTTTTTCCTTGTGGATGTTTAACTTTCTGTTGAACCGGCATGTCTAGGGAGTGTAGATAATTGGTAGATACATAATAGTATTATCTTGTGGCATATGCATAGTTTTTAAATGCTTTTTACATTTTGATGAAAATTCGATACCCTAAAAATTTTTGAGATTATTGGTTATTGATGCAATCATGCATATTGATTATCTGGTGATGTTTGTTCTTATAATGAAAAAGTAAGTTGACTTGAAGCATGACCTGTGAGTCTATACTTGATTGTGTGTGCAATGCCACGTGTGTTGTGAGCTTATTTTACCGCATTCATGTATCATGGATGGACTCAGAACTTGCCTTATTATTCTAAGATTGGTTTGGTGATGTGGTTGTTTTGGAAGGGAACTTAGGCTTTGTTTTCTGTTGAGCCCACTTTTGCCTAAATGACCTACTAAATGTGTTAGTGAACCCCTCCAAATGTTTGAGCCTCTCATGCACTCATTCTTTCTTGACACCTAGCCTAGCTTAGCCTTGTTTTATGAAATACCTTGATATTGGCCCTAGTCTATCCTTGAACATGTGAACCTTGATTGAGGCTGAAAGCCTAAGTTGAGGATGGCTACAAATGGTGGCCCTGGTTTGGGGAACAGATATTATGTACTTCACCTCAGGCTAAAAACCTAAGTTGAGGGTGGCCTTTATTGTGGTAACATAATGAAAATGAGGTGGTTAGTTGGGAAATAAAGAAAGAAATGAAAAGGCATGAGCTGGGTGAGGAAAATGAAAAGAAAAATGTCTTGGGTTAAAGAGAATTGCAAAAATGAAGCAAAAAATAAGGCATAGCTAAAAAAGAGAATAAAAGCACCCGGGGAAAGCTTGAAGTAGGAGAATAAGGGTGAATTTAGTGAAAATGGTTGGGTCATAAAGGTGAAAGTGTGGGTAAACATGGTTCAAGGATAACTTTTAGTCACTACTTACCTAAAATGCCATACCAAAGCCCCATAAGCCTATGTTACAAGCTAGTAAGTCCTAAAGTGATCCAAAGCCACTTTTTAACCAATCTGGAAGTTGAGTATAGAGGCAAGTCTACGGTGTTAGTCATTTTGCATGAATTTCATTTGTGAGAGTGAGAATACTTGCTCAGTCCCTGAATTATAAATGTTTTTTGAGTGAGTAAGAGGAACTTCTTTTCTGTGAGGGCATTTTCACTGCTTGATTAGCATATGACTAACCCAGTGATTGTGGATGGTTGATGCTCCTTAGCTTATCATAGTTATGTTGCCAGATACATCTTTTTGTTTTTGTTTTGCTTAGTAGCTTTGCAATCTGGTTTTGAAAAATGAAAGTTGGGTACCTGTATTAGAGTAAATGATGTATATGCCATGGGTATAACTACTATGTATCTCTCATTGTCTGCTTAGATTGAGTCATCGCTTGAGGACAAGCAACAGTTCTAAGTTGAGGGTGTTGATGTGCTGTCAAAATACAACATATTTGATGCCTAAATCAAGGGACTTTGTGAATTCTTAATGCGTCTTTTTATGGTTTTTATGTGCTTTTGTGTTTGCATTGCAGCAAAGGTAGGTTGGCATGATTTTGGGAGAAAATTACAGATTTTGCCGAAGTGAAGGACATATGAGCTCACCTACGAGTCGTAGCCCAAGCTACAAGTCATAGGATGATTTCGTAGTCAGAAACAGAGAGCAAAAATAAAAAATCTGCTAAGTGGTGGTCAGCCTTACGAGGCCACCACACGAGTCGTCGATTTGACTATGACTCGTATAGGTGGACTAGTAGCAAGAAATAGAGAGCCAAAATTTTGGACCAAAAATTGAAGGCCTAAACTACGAGAAGAGCATACGAGTCATAGCCCAAGCAACAATTCGTACTAGTGGGTAATAACAGTCAAGTCCAAAATGCCAAGTGCCTGATACGAGACCCTGATTACAATCGTAGGTCACCCTACGAGTTGTACCTGTGAGACGCACCTACTGCCAACTGTCTTTTCTATGTAATTTTCAGGGTTAAGTTTGTAAATACCATATATAATTTATGTTAGGGTTTATTTTGAAGAGAGATTCTAGACTTGAGATTTTGAATATTTTCTCTAGAATATTTTAGGGATTTAGTGTAGATTCTTATTTTCTATTGGAAAACCCACTTTTAGGGATTGCAATTCTTACATTATATTCATTCTCCATCTATCAAGCTTGTGTGTTATCTATCTTCATTGCTTTGGGTAAAATTTTCAACTATGTTTTGTATTTGCATTCTTGTTGGTTTTACCTTAGCCATGAGTAGCCAAGCACCCACAACTTGGGGTTGTGGGAACCATGCGTAGTTGAGTTAAGATAACCTAGATTAATTGCATTTCTATGATTGGGGTTTTGCATGTATTGTTTATTTCCCGTCATTTTGATTGTTGATTGGTGGTGGCCAAAATCAAATCCCGCTTATTATCACGATCTTGACCAAGATAGTCACGAATAGGAAAAGGGAAGTAAGTGATAGGATTCGATTGATGTGTTCTCATCTAATCAACCAAGCCTGACTAAGGGGAGGTTGACTGGGACAATGGGTAACCGTTAGTTGGCACACCATGGTTGCCGACGACACGCCATGGTGAAATTCGACCTTCAACTTCACAAGAGAGCTGGAAGAACTTAAGTTACCATCCTAAATGCGAATTCCTAATTATAGCTATGTTGTCTAGGGTAATCGAGTCAACGAACCATGAGAAACACAATTCCCAAGTTGTCCCTAAATTTGAGTGTTTCTTTGCATAGTAGGATAGTATTTATTTTATTTCTGTTTTCAAATCACAACCCCCCCCCCCCCCATTTGGAGATTTTAGTCATAAATGCTCAAAATGATTGATTGTGAATTCTTGTAGTCGAGCCATGTATTCCCTGTGGATTCGACCCTAACCTTCGGTTAGGTTAATTGTTGATAGCAACCGCTTTCTTATTGGAGGTGAACATCATAAAAGATTATGGCGCCGTTGCCGGGGAATAAGGCTAGGTTTTGACTTGATTTCACTATAAGTTAGTTCAAGTATTAATTTCTAAACTCTCTTATATTTTACTTTTATTTTTGTTTTTGTTGGTTGGTTTTAAGTTGCTGGTTGATTTGCATAATGACCGAACAAAAGCTCTACGTTACAAGAGATTTGTTGGAAACCCTATAGAGATGTGTTTTGTTTCACGGGCAAGAATCTGAGTATCCCCAAACCCACCTTTATCTGTTTACCCAAACACTGAGGGAGGTGCTTTACGAGACATCCTTCTTTGGATGCCATGGCCCTTCAAACCTTTCCCATGACTTTCAAGCTAAGGCAAAACTAACAAAGCTTGTGGTTTCCAACTTGAAAATATAAAGCTTGTGGTTTCCAACTTGTAGGTGTTTTTTTTTTCATTATTTTGGGTAAACTCTCGACTATGTCTTTTACATTCATTGTTGTTGATTTTGCCTTAGCCATGAGTAGCTAAGCATCCACAACTTGGGGTTGTGGGAACCATGGGTAGTTGACTTAAGCTAACCTAGATTAATTGCATTTCTACGATTGGGGTTTTGCATGTATTGTTTATTTCCCTTCATTTTGATTGTTGTTTGGTGGTGGCCTACACCAAACCCCGCCTACTATCACGATCCTGACCAAGGCAATGACGAATAGGAAAAGGGAAGTAAATGACATGATTCGATTGATGTGTTCTCGTCTAATAAACTAAACCTGACCAAAAGGAGGTTGACTAGGACAATGGGTAACGGTTAGTTGGCACACCATGGTTGCCGACCACACACCATGGTGAAATTCCACCTTCACCTTCATAAGAGGGCTGAAAGAACCTAAGTTACCATCCTGGATGCGAATTCCTAATTATAGTTATGTTGTCTAGGGTAATCGAGTCAACGAACCATAGGGAACACAATTCCCAAGTTGTCCCTAAATTTGAGTGTTTCTTCGTATAATAGCATAGTATTTATTATATTTCTGTTTTCAAATCACAAACCTCCCCTCCCCCCCCCCCATTTGGACATTTTAGTCATAAATACTCGAAATGATTAATAGTGAATTCCTGTAGTCAAGCCCTATATTCCCTGTGAATTTGACCCTAACCTTCGGTTAGGTTAATTGCTGACAGTAATCGCTTTCTTACTGGAGCGTGAACATCATCACCTTCCTTGACCATTTCTTTCCTCAAGAGTTGAGGGAGGCAAAGGTTGACGAGTTCATGAACTTGAAGCAATGAGGGATGACTATTAAGGAGTACAATCTCAAGTTTATTAAGCTGTCCAGATATGCTCCGGAGATGGTCCAAGACATAAGGGCAAGGATGAGAAAGTTTGTGTTCGGCTTAGGCAGGCATGTGCAAAAGGAGAACAAGGCAGCTTGGTTGATCCCTTACATGGACATCTCCAGGATCATGGTGTATGCTCAACAGACAGAGGAGGATAAGAAAAGAGATAGAGAAGACTAGATGAACAGGAAAGCGAAATCAGCTTGGCATGAGCCTGGCCAGCAGAGGCAGAATAAGTGTGACAAGTCCTATTTTCAGAAGAGATCTTCTAATCATGCACTCTTTGTAGCGAGTGCGCCTGTCCAACCAAACAGGTATGATCAGAAGTCTTATGGTTATAAGAATTACAAGGCCCAGGGTGCTCAATCTCAAGCTAGTGTGACCCAAGTTGCGAAGGGTAAGCCACCCTGTGACAAGTGTGGTAAGCTTCATATGGGTGAGTGTCGTATAGGGAAGGACGTTTACTATTCGTGTGGACAAACTGGCTACTTCCAGTTTGAGTGTCCAAAGAGTAGATGAAGTGAAGGGAGAAACAGAGCACAATCCTCCATAGCACCCCCAATAAAAGGGTACTACTACGGGCACAGAAGGCGAGACGAATCGTCTTTATGCTATGGGTAATCGATAGGATCAAGAGGCTGCACCAAATGTTGTTATGGGTATGGTTCAAGTCTTTGCTTTTGATTGTTATGCATTGCTTAACTCGGGTACCACATTGTCTTTTGTGACTCCCTACGTAGCTAATAAGTTCGGAATTCTGCCAGAGTGTTTACTTGAACCATTTGCTATTTCCACTCCTACTAGTGAGTCTATCTTAGCTGAGAGGGTTTACAGAGACTGTGTAGTATCCATTTATCATAGGGATACCTTGGCCGACTTGGTAGAATTGAAGATGGTTGACTTCGATGTGATACTTGGCATGGATTGACTTCACGACTGTTATGCCTCTATTGACTGTAAATCCCGAATTGCTAAGTTTCAATTTTCTAATGAGCTTGTTCTAGAGTGGAAAGAGAGTTCTGTTGCACCTAAGGGAAAGTTCATCTCTTATCTTAGAGCCAGAAAGTTGATCTCCAAGGGTTGTATTTATAACTTCGTTCTAGTTAAGTCTGATAATGTCGAGTTTCCTACTCTTGAGTCAGTCTCGATTGTGAATGCGTCCCCCGATGTGTTTCCTGGGGATCTTCTTTGAGTCTCTCCAGACAGGGGGAGATTGACTTTAGGATTGATATTCTCCCCGAGACCCAGCCCATTTCAATTCCACCTTATAGAATGGCTCCCGCTGAAACGACATAAAAAAGTACCCAAAAATGTGCCTCGAAAGTGCCCAAAATCGTAATTTCCATATGTCTCAAAATCCATGCTTGATATAAAAAATTCAACTTCATATTCTCGATTGGGGGCAAAATTGAGTGGGAAATGGGTCTAACCCCGTTTTTAGAGCAAACAAATCATAATTTCAAAATTCAAATTTTTCCTTATACGGTGTTGATCCACGCCCCATGGCGCGACGCGGCTGGGGCACGGACTAGTGTTAAAAAGTTGCTAGTTTTGTTGTTCAATCCAAGGCCTTTGGGTCTTAGGCCTAAGTCCTCCCATGCGTGAAAATACCTATACTTAGCCATATTTCATCTTCATATCATACAAGACATTCTCCAATGCTCTCTTAAACACTTAGACAAATATTTCACCCCAAATTTCAAGTCCCAAAACTCATAGATCTTAAGGATTTCACTAAACTTCAAGTCTCCATTTTTAATCTTGATCAAGAATTCTCCAAAGTCAAGGTACGTGGGTTTCAACCATTGGGATCCTTTCATCCATGGTGTCCAAGGTTTTTTTTCTTTTTACCTAAATCTCATGTTTCTAAGTTGATTTACTTATGAATTTTACTTACTATGAATTTGATTGTGAACTGTGTTTGGGTTTTGTAAAAGTGTGACTGTTTAAGCATGTTTTGAGCTATGGGATCTATCTTGAGATTTGATGAAGGGTTTTGATGTATATTCCATGATGGTATTACCAAGTATTGATGGATGGTTTTACATTGGATTTTCTTGCATGATTTCACTCTGAATTGCATGGTTTTACACTAGCATTACACACTCACCAAGTGTTTGATAAAATGTCGGGTTATGGATTCTTGAGTTGTTGAAGGTCTAAAGCATGACTTATGATTTGAATGACTTTATGGTGAAGAAAGGAATGTATATATGTGTCATTTTCCTCTATAGTGTTGTGAGTTGTCTAGGCGTCACTCGGGGGGTTGTAGGCCTGGGTAACCACATTGAGGGGTTGGTACCTCAATTGCCTCGCTCGGGAGGTAATAGGCCCGGGTAACCATATTGAGGGGTTGGTACCTCAATTGCCTCGCTCGAGAGGTAGTAGGCTCGTGCTACCATGATTAGGAGGCATGTACCTTAATAACCACATTGAGGGGTTTGTACCTCGATTGCCTTGCTCGGGAGGTAGTAGGCCTGTGCTACCATGTTGGGGAGTATGTACCTCAATAACCACGTTGAGGGGTTTGTACCTCAATCGCCTCTCCAAGGAGGTGGTAGGCCTTGGATATTCTATCTTGATGGTCACTTCTTACACACTAATTATGTTCTATGTAAGCATGATTTACTCTAAGCATCATCCATGCATGCCATATTGCTATATGCTTATTTATTGCCTATGTTTATGTTGCATCCTACATCTTTAGTAAATTCAAACATACTAACACATGCTCTATGCCTACATGATGTTACCATGTAGGAACTGAAGCCCCGCTTGATCATCCTCCTCCTCCACGTGGCTAGTACAATCTCTCTCAAGCTAGTTGGTGTGTCCTTAACTCCGAGGACGATGTCTTTTGCTCTTATGTTATGCTAAGACTCTCTTTTCTTTATTTGTATGATTTGACTATGAGGGTGAGCCCAGTTGCTTGTCTTGGCCCCTGCTAAGTTATGTGTATAGAGGTGTTGTTGGATAAGTTATGTAATGATGCTATGAGATTGACTATCTCTTGACTCTTTAATGTTTTATGATATGGAAAAATTCCCTTAGTCCCTGATCCTTGCTTTATACTCTTGTTGTTGTTTTATTGCTTTCGCGACCAATGATGTATAATGATATATTAAGAGGCTTGCTTGGGGTCCCTTCGGGTTTCCCATGCGCCGTATCCTATCTAGGCCCTAGGTTTGGGTCATGACACCCGCTGAGCTGAAAGAATTGAAAGAACAATTAAAAAACTTGATAGAGAAAGGTTTCATAAGGCCTAGTATCTCTCCTTAGGGTGGTCCTGTCATATTCGTGCATAAGAAAGATGGTTCTCTCAGAATATGCATAGACTACTAGGAATTGAATAAGGTCACAATAAAGAATAAGTATCCCCTCCCCAGGATAGACAATTTATTTGACCAACTTCAGGGTGCTACTTTCTTCTCTAAGATAGACGTCAAATCAGGTTAATGTAGTTGAAGGTGAAGGAAAATGATATTCCAAAGACAACCTTTAGGACAAGGAATGGCCATTTTTAGTTCTTGGTCATGTCTTTTGGATTGACTAATGCACCTGCAACT
The DNA here is from genome assembly GCA_026153255.1 of Solanum medicagineum. Taxonomy (NCBI): domain Eukaryota; kingdom Viridiplantae; phylum Streptophyta; class Magnoliopsida; order Solanales; family Solanaceae; genus Solanum; species Solanum medicagineum. Next base: position 11,978 of record JAPFFP010051514.1, read on the forward strand.
TTCATGGATTTTATGAACAGAGTATTCAAACTGTATCTTGACATGTTCGTGATCGTATTTATTGATGACATCCTAGTGTATTCTAAGGATGAAGAAGAGCATGCCAATCATCTTAGAGTGGTTTTGCAAACTCTCAAAGACCATGAATTGTATGTGAAGTTTTCAAAGTGTGAGTTTTAGCTCAAGTCCGTGGCCTTCCTAGGCCATGTTGTTTCAGGGGATGGTATTCGGGTGGATACCCAGAAGATTGAAGCAGTTAAGAAATGGCCTAGACCAACCTCTCTGATAAAAATAAGAAGTTTCTTGGGATTGGCTAGCTATTATCGTAGATTTGTTGAGGGATTCTCTTTTTTGTCTGCACCATTGACCAAGTTAACTTAGAAGAAGGCCAAGTTTTGGTTGTCAAATGCATGTGAAAAGAGTTTCCAAGAGTTGAAGACTAGACTGACTACAACACCAGTTTTGACTTTTCCCGACGGGACGGGAGACTTTGTGATATACTATTATGTATCCAGAGTTGGATTGGGTTGTGTGCTGATTAGAGAGGGAAGGTGATAGCCTATGCTTCTAGACAACTTAAGATCCATGATAAGAAATATCCGACTCATGATCTTGAGTTGGCAGCAATGGTATTCACACTTATAATCTGGCGTCACTATTTGTATGGAGTGCATGTGGACGTGTTCACTGAGTACGGAGTTTGCAATATGTATTCAGTCAGGAAGAGCTCAACCTGTAGCAAAGGAGATGGCTGGAGTTGCTCAAGGATTATGACATGAGCATTTTATACCACCCAGGTAAAGCTAGCATTGTTGTTGATGCTCTTAGCAGGTTGTTTATGGGTAGCACTACCCATGTGGAGGAAGGGAAGAAAGAATTGGCTAAGGAAGTTCATAGATTGGCTCGACTAGGAGTACAACTTGAGGAGAATAATGAAGGTGGGGTCAATGTTCAGAATGGGTCTGCTTCATCCTTGGTGTCAGAAGTGAAGGAAAAGAAAGACCAAGACCCTGTCTTGTTCCAATTGAAATAAGTGGTTCACAAGCAAAAGGTGATGGTTTTTTCCAAAGGGGGAGATGAAGTGTTGAGATACCAGGTAAGATTGTGTGTGCCCGATGTCGATGGAATCCAAGAAAGAATCATTGTTGAAGCTTATAGCTCCAGGTATTCCATCCATCCTGGCTTCACCAAGATGTACCACGACTTAAGGGAAGTCTATTGGTGGAATGGAATGAAGAAAGACATTGTTGAATTCATCTCTAAGTGCCCAAATTGTCAATAGGTCAAGGTTGAACATCAGAGACTGTGTGGATTAGGCCAGAATTTCAAAATTCCTGAGTGGAAATGGGAGATGATCAACATGGATTTCATTATCGATTCACCAAGGTCCCGAAAGTAGCATAATTCGATATAGGTGATTGAGGATAGAATGACTAAATTAGTCCACTTCCTAGCAGTCAAGAAAACTAATACGGCTGAGGAATATGCTAGGGTTATACATTCGTGAGATTGTGAGGTTACATAGGGTTCTCTTGTACATCATCTCGGACAGAGGAGCTCAATTCACCTCCCAATTTTGGAGATTTTTTCAAAAAGGATTGGGTACGAAAGTGAATCTAAGCATAGCCTTCCACCATCAGACAGATGGATAGGAGGAGCACACCATTCAGAATTTAGAGGACATATTAAGGGCATATGTCATTGACTTTAAGGGGAATTCGGATGATCATCTGCCATTAATTGAATTCGCATACAACAATAGTTACCATGTCAGTATCCAGATGGCCCTATATGAAGCTTTATACGAGAGGAGATGTAGATCACTAATTGACTGGGTTGAGGTTAATGAAGCTGAATTGATTGGACCTGATCTTGTCCACTAGTCCATGGAGAAGGTGAAGGCCACTAAAGAAAGGTTGAAGACAGTGCAAAGTCATCAAAAGTCTTACACTGACGTGAGGAAAAGAGACTTGGAGTTCGAGGTAGATGATTGGGTATACCTGAAGGTGTCACCCATGAAGGGTATCATGAGGTTCGGTAAGAAGGAAAAGTTGAGTCCACGCTATCTCGAACCCTACCAGATTGTGAGGAGGATTGGAAAGGTCGCTTATGAGTTAGACTTGCCTTCGGAGCTAGACGGGATCCATCTGATATTCCACGTTTCGATGCTGGAGAAGTGTTTGGGAGATTCGGCGTTAGCAAACCCTATTGCGAGTACAGGAGTAAATGATAGTTTGTCCTATGAAGAAATTCCAGTCCAAATTCTTGACCGTCAAGTCCGCAAGCTGAGAAATAAAGAGATAGCCTCCATCAAAGTTATATGGAGCAACCAATTTGTGGAGGAAGCTGCACGGGAAGCTGAGGAAACTATGAAGATTAAATACCCTCACCTATTCATGCCAAATAATAACGATGTCGAAGGTAATGTCCATATCCTTAACGTAATTGAAACTTCCATTTTAGGATTGATGTGTTGATCCTAGTTCTTGAGTCTAAGATAGAGATGTACAAAGCGATGGATAGTTGAGAGTTCGAGAGTTCTTGAGTGAGGAGTGAGATGAGTTTTGAGTCGACTCGTGCATTTATTCTACCTTTACTCATCATTCAAGGACGAATGATCCCAAGGTGGAGATGATGTAACACCTCATAAAATTACCGAAATGCCCCTAGAATATATTCGTGCATATAATGCATCTTCTTAAGCTTCGATGGGAAATCTAAGACCGTATTTGCGATAAGCACAAAAAATCGAGTAGGAAAATGGTCTCGACCCAATTTTAGAGCAACCAGGTTGAAAAATAATTTTTGTTTAATAACCCGAAAACAATTTCAGTCCGCGCCCCAAGCACGACATGGACAGGTCATGGAGTGACACTTATATTTTTTTCAATTTTTCGACGGGAACTTGAAATCTCCAAAAAACGTGAAAATGTATATGTTCGCATCCCTGGCGCGATGCGGACATGTGTTGTACAATGTAATTTTTTATTCTTTTACGAGAAGGGCCTTTTGGTCATTCCTAACTCATTTTAATGCCCCAAGGTTTCAGAAACCCATATTCTCCTAGTTCTAAGTGCGTAAGTTCTGAGAGAGGAAGAAGAGAGGGCTTAGAGGTTTACGGTTGAAGGCTGATTTCTTGTTGAAGATTTGTACGATGTTCATCCCAGGTATGTAAAGGCTACCCAAAATATGGGATTGTTCTCCCATGTGCCCCCATTGAATGTAGTAAGTTGATAGTTGATAGGTAATGGGTCTTGTTTTATAATTCTTGAATGTTATCTTGAAAACTGCTATTAATTTACATATATTTCTTAGATTGATGATCATCATAACTTAAATTAACTATTTGAATGAGTTATTGTATGATTATGTATGTAACCTACATAAATTCCTTGCTATGGACTTCAAGAATGAATTTAGAGGGAATGGCTAGAGCCTGGACTATTTGAGTGAGTTGCTTCTATGATTCGGGTCATGAGATGAATGTGTGGATGATTGAAGTTGATGAAATTAGTATGCTTAGAATCTAAATGAGGTTGAAACTAATCTTGAAAGAATGATCCTACTCTTTGAGTTGATAGATGATGAGATGACTTGAGATTTCTTGCTCGAAGAGGCTAGGTGATGGAAACTCTTGATTGATTGACAGTTTTTGAGCAATTCAAGTCATGAGAGGAGTATTGAGCACCTAATTGGGTAAGAGTGAGTCTCACTCGCACCCATTTACTACGTGGACAACGTAGGAGAGGATTGGACCATGAAATCAGATATTTCCTTTGTCTCAAAAGAGGACTTGATAAAGTTATAGATCCACCGATAGACTCGTTCTTTACCCCGGCAAGGTACTGGACGGATGTGACAACAATATCTCTTAGTTATCACTACCGGCTCATAGGTGGTGGTTATCGGTTCGAAAAACTCCAAAATAGGTTTCATGTTGATAGTTCTCTAATGATGATCTGATGGTATGAGTCTTGATTGATGGTTATGTGATAATGTCTTATCCCTTTTCCTGATTTGAGGTTGAGTAATCGAAGAGCTAATGTCATTTCACATTGTTTTGCCTATAATGTTTACTTTTAGCCCATTTTACATACAATACATTCCACGTACTAACGCCTTTTTGGCTCTGCATCGTTTCATTATGCAGATTCAGTAGATAGAGGACTTCAGCAAGTAAATCGTTGAGGTTCACAGAGTTTCAGCCAGAGACGTGGTGAGTCTTCCCCTGCATTCGGAGGATGGTTCTTTCTTTTATTCCTCTAAGTTATTTTCTTTTGAGTTATGATAGTCATGACCTGTCATGGTACCTTCTTAGGCAGTAGTAATACAGGCTTCATAGACACAGATAGATGATGGTTCATGTTGGGGTTCTTTTCCCCTTTTCTCTATTTTTAAACTGCGTCCTTTGTTAATCTTGTTCCATGTGATAGACAGAATTGATGAGTATTGTGGCCCACTGATAACTAAGATTATTTTTTAATATCTTCCACTAATCAACTGATTGACCGAATGTGATGAGACTAGGTGGTTCGCTTGGGGGCTAGCAATAGTCTTCGATTGCCAGTTACGTCTAGGATACCCTCCCGGATCGTGACAATTAAATTATCAAAATGAAGATCATATCATAGAATTCAGACATCTCTACTATAGAAAAATAAAAATCTTAAAACCAATGTCAGCAAGAAAATTATATCAGCTAAACTTCACAATTAGAAAAATTGCCTAATTTGTCAATGGATATGTTAGGTCAATGTCTGCATAAAAAATTTATGTATAATTGTATTAATTATATTTATGTAAGATAACATATATAAAAAATATCGTCTAAAAAGAGAAAAAACTTCAATATATAATGCATTTATTGTTTTAATAATTGAAAAAATAAGATAAAATAGATAATTATGGTTCGAAGGTATTTTCATTATGTTTTGTAAAATGTTTTCATTATGATATTGCTAGGATGTTTTTTTCATTTACTTTTTATTTTTTTAACTAGTTTAATGTATTTTAAAAACTGACATTTTGAAAACGTACATATATGTTTTAGTATTTAGATAATACACTACATATGAGAGAACTCTTCTTACCAATTAATGATTTTGTTTAGTTAATATATTTATATTATTTAAATCAACTCAACTTTTAATATTGTTATTATTCATCATATTTATATGTTATTTATATTTTTTATAAAAAAAAATTTTCATGATAAACTTTTTCAATTTATAAGTATGAGTTTAATGGAAAGTTGAAGCCTACCTAGACAAACGTTTTTGTTTTTTCAAAATACTTATAAATTTGTTTTTAAATTGTAATTTTCAAATCATCATTTAATAAAAATTCTAAATTTTAAATTTGTTTGGAAGTAAGAGAATGCATATATTTTTGATAAAATTATTTTTGATGATAAACTTTTTCAATTGAGTTAAATAGGAAGTTGAAAAACTACCTACTTAATTGGACGAACGTTTTTCTTTTCCGAAATTATCATAAAATTTTGAAATTGTAACTTTCAAATCTTAATTTTTTTTACAAAAATAAAAAAAATTCCAATTTATTTGTAAGTAGAGCGCGTATATATTTTTTATAAAATTATTTTTCATGATAATTTTTCCTGTTTGTTTATACGCAGAAGTTTAATGAGAAGTTGAAAAACCACCTACTTACTTGATCAAACATTTTTTTCTTCAAAATAACGATAAATTTATTTTTATATTATAACTTTCAAATCATAATTTTTCTGAAACAATTCAATTTGTTTGTAAGTAGGAGAGTAATAGAGAGTTCTAAAACTTGGAGTTGCAGTTTCTTCTTTGCATAAAAACTATTGTATAACTTACAGAAATCTCAGCGTGAGGAAAAGAAATTTCAATTTATTCTTATCTTTTTCATAATTACAAAAATTTCATAAAATATCAAAGATGCAGATACACTGACCATTTTTACGAATACACCGCATCATACATGATTCATAAGTCATGATTCATTGTAATCAATATCGAATGTGGTGAATCAGCCATTGTGTTAAACTATTTTATTGCAATGAATTATATTGTATGATTCATTGCCTCAATGAATCAACCCATTAATATGATTCAATGGTGTATCATCCCTTGTATGATGCACCCAATGAATCATCAACCTATAACAACTAGAAAAAGTGTCTCAATGAATTAATGTATTCAATCCATACAGTTCTAGTAAATCAACAACATATATGACTTGATTTTATGTATAAATGAATCACCATATTCAATGGATCACCATAAAAAAATTGTAAACAACTCATAGTTTTGAAATGAATCACCATATAAGATATATACTCTCGGTTTTATGTATAAATGAATCACCATATTTAATGAATCACCATAAAAATTTGTGAACAACTCATAGTTTTAAAATGAATCATCATACAAAATACATACTACGCACATGAATCACTACATTTTCCTAATAAAATAACTCATATAGTCTCAACGAATCAGCAACATATATCACTCAATTTTATATCCCATGAATCACCATATCTGAGAGAATCACCATATCTGAGCTTTCTTCTTCGATTTTTTTTTGAGTTTTTTGGATTTGGGTGATTTTGAACTTGAAGAGAGCCGCCTGAGGAGGACTTTGAACTTCAAGTTCAAGTTCAAAAGGAATTTTGAACTTCAAGTTCAAAATGGAAGAGGAAAGAGGAAGAGCTCGCCAAAGACTAGTACATCGCCTACTCTGTTGGATCTGAACTGCGATTGGCTCACCACCGCCGTCCGTGGTGTTGACTTGAGTATCGATGGCTCCGTCCATAGCAGTGGTGAAAGAAAGAGGGGATAAATTGGGTAGAAGAACTCTCTGTCTCTCTTCTGTTTTGTCAGAAAGATTCAAGTGAATCAAGCGTAAAAATGAAAAAGAAGGATTTTAGAGTTTTATAGAAATAGTAGGGGATATTTGAAAATTTTTTCCCTCAATTTGGAATTTTCGTAAATTATCCAAAACTAATTCCTTTATAAATTGGACTTTTGATTTGTTTTTTTTAACCTTAATACTTTTACAATTTGTTTAAGAATTATCCTTTCTTAAAAAAAAAAAAATTAATAGTTCTTTAAAAAAAATCTGTTTTTGCAAGTAAATCAAAAACTTTACCTGCTTAACATATTGATTTGAATAAGTATAACTTTTAAAAATATAGTTAAAAAAAAAAAGAAGATAAAAACTGGTGTTTAGTTGCTACAAATAAGGAATACATTTATTTTTATCTGTTTAGTTTAAAAACGTTCTTATAGGTAAGTGGAGAATTATTGTAGTGGAGAGTTGCTTTAGGAACGTCAATTTTAAAAAACTATTTTAAAATATTAATGGATGATTCTGAAAATTACTTTCACTTTGATTCATTATTTAGTATAATTATAGATAATTGATTAATTTAATTGTACAGCAAATTTAAAAATTTTACTTTATTATTAGAAAGATGCATATCAAAATTCAAATTTGAAAAACTGCTATTGTGGCGTTAATTTATTTATTTTCCTTTTTTGTACTTTAAAATTTGTATTGAAATACTTCTAATAAAATAAAGTAAATAGTAACTACATATACAAAAAGAAATGTATTGCAGTTTACCACATGTTTGTTAAACGGTTGATTCAATTTTTTAGATTTTAAATTAATTTTATTAATTTAAAAAATTTTCAATTTGTCTAGAAATTGGAGTTTTGTGGATAGTTTTAAAATTCCCTATTTTATTGGACACACGTTTTTTTTCTTTAAAATAAAGAATAATTCATTTTTCAAATTGTAAATATTAAAATAATGAAATTGTTAATGTTTTTTATTTGTTAAAACTAAATAATCATGATTTTTTTTACTGTGCTGACAATTAACATTATTCTGCAATTATATTTTTTTCGTTTGATTTCTTTATGACCATAACCCATATAAATGGTCAAAGTTATCAACTAATATTTGAATAATTTTAAAAGAGAAATGACATCCAATAAAAAGGTACTTGAAAATTAAGATAAAAATGATAATATAGAAATGACTTGTAGGGTCATAAACCAGGTCAGGAAGGGGGTTCGAGATCCCAGGTGACAGTTAGGGGTTCGAGGCCCGAGTGACAGTTAGGGATTCGAGGCCCCGGGTGATAGTTAGGGGTTTGAGGCCCCATGTAATACTATATCTAATACTAGTTGTGATCTCATACCATCTGTTACTGACCTTTGTACCCCTCCACTTATACACATCCCAATTATGTGAGGGTGTGCCTTTTGGGCTTATGGGGGCTCCGAGGGGCATCCAGGCTTAGACATTAAGGTCTTACACCCACGTGCAACTAACTCCTGGATCATATAATATTGGGAGTTGGGTTCCGTAGTGGTTTCGTGTGTTCCGTGGTTATTCTGTCAGTTAGATTGTGTGTAGGTGTACCTTCTAGGCTACTGTAGGGGGCGGGACAGTCGGCATACATGCATAGATGTTAGGACCTTGCACCCACGTGCAACATTATGTCTCAGTCGGGTGACAGTTGTGGTTTGGGCCATCTCGTGTTTCGTCAGTTAGTATCGTCGCATATCATTTGAGTTGGTTCAGTTGGGATTTGGTGATTCTACAGACATGCTTACTCCTTGATGAGAGTTCCGATTTACTACATTTACTGCAATACTCCATATCTGTTCCTTCTATATTTACAGTACTTCACTCGGTCAATCAATGATGCCTACTGGGAGCCTGTTAGCGATACTCACCCCTACATTTCTGTATCTTCTCACGGTGCAGGTCCGAAGTACTAATTGTAGTCGTTGAGCTAGGGGGTTAGTAGGCGATTCAGGAGGCATTGATAAACTAAGCAGCTCTGGATATTTTTCAGTCTCATTCTGTTTTGACGGCTGTGTTTTGTATTCAGGCACTGGCCTTATATAGGTAGTTTGGATTTATATGTGTGTATGGCTATTCTGGATATGTGTGTAGATATGTATATTTTAATTTAAGTCTATAGTAGATCTGTACAGGTAATTTCCAGGTCCTAGGTAGGTTGTGCTCGTTGTACTTATATGTTATTGGTATCTTTATCACTATTGATTCAGGACAGGTGCCGTGGACATTGAGTTGATTTGCCTATAGATGAGATCTAATAGGCGTCATCATGACATGAGAGGTCGGGTCGTGACAAGGTGGTATCAAAGCCTTAGGTACGCTAGTCTCATCTCTAAAGAGCTACTGTTTAGTAGAGTCATGTGGATCGATGCGGAGACGTCCATGACCTATATCTAAGAGGCTACGGGATGTTTAGGAAACTTTTTGTATTATTGATTCTGGTCGTGTGGTATCGCTAATAATCCATCAACTTCCTGATGAAATCTTATTTGATTCGCCCTTTCACGTGCGTGCTTCGTAAAGGGTAGACTCCAGGCAGGGTTAGTGTTGCATTGTCAATCCCTGATAAGGAGCAGCCCCTAGAGGCTGTTGAGCAGAGACATTATGTCCTTGAGTTTTGGTAGCTGTGTCACACCTCGAGAGGGTACCCTTAGCGTGACCGCCACTTGAAGAACCACTGCTAACTTCCCAAGAAAACCACCTGGCTTCATCGTCACATCAACTCAACAACGGAAGGAAACATTCAAATAAAAAGACATCATATGGATGAAATATAACTCTACTATAACATAGTTCCCAATGAATAAGTTTGGAAATTGAAGTAGTACTCAATAAATCCTTTACTCAATCTCTATGAAGCCTCTAATCAAAATCTAGATAGTACCATGACAGGGCATGGATACCCCAATCAAAGAAATAAAATACTCCATAAAAGTCAGAAGAATAAAAAGGGCTCCTCCAGAATGCAAGGAGGGCTCACCAACTCTAAGAATACACTGATCTAGACCTCAACGATGCGCGGGTTGAAGTCTTCTATCACCTGTATCTATATCATGAAATGATGCAGGTCTAAAATGGACATCAGTACATGAAATATGCTGGTATGTAAAATAGCTCAGTAAAGTAAAAATCAACCCACTCACCTCCACTCGAACAACTCATACTCAACTCAATAAATATGCAAGTTTTAATATAAATCATGCTTTTGAAAATAGACTCTATAGTATTAAACTCAGTTTAAAAAAATGTCATGCTAAACAGTGTTTGCTTAGGAGTTTCTCTTAACCGACATCCAATCTCATCACTTTTAGTTAGGTGATGCACAACGAAGGTGATGTGGTTGCCACACCCATCCTAAACTTGCCAAGGTAAAGGATGATCAACTCTCTTATGGATCAATAATAAATGTCCATCTTTTGGGACATGAGTCGCCAGAGTGTGTTATACGACTATCCTGCGCTGGCAAGATAGTTCTATGGGTTAGAGTAGCTATTTACTCACTCCCAGCTAGGTGCTCGATACTTATCCAAAGACTAAAACATGCTTAACTCATCAATCAACTAATATATCAAAAGTACTCAATCAATCAACTCAAATCTCAACCTCATTAGGTCATCTCAACTCAACTCATCTCAGTTTCTCATCAACTCAATCAATCAAGGAAAATCAATTAGACTCAACTTAGACTCAAACAATCATTCAGACTCACTCAATTAGACTCGTCATGAAATGCAAGAAAAATGCATCAATGGACATGCAATCATGGTACTATATGCTCCTCATGCTCAATTTGCTCAATTTACTCAACTCAAATAATCAAACTTAAATCCAACTCAGTCCATGCATAAAATTTTGTAAACCATGGAATTTTGGGTTCATAATGTCAATGCACTAAACTTATACTTCAACCTAAGCAGCGTAATGCACCAGTTATTTAGTTCCTAATCATGAGAAGTCAAAGTAAATGCAAAAAATTTAGGTTATAGAATTCTCTAGACTCAACTCTGTTTCTCAATTACGACTTAGGGAAAGAAAAGGGCATGTGAACGAATGTGGTTCAACACTTTAATGAGCCTTACATACCTAGAAATAACAACTTCAATCGGTCATTGTGCTAGAACTTAAAACCCCTCACTTTTCTCCCTCTTTTAGTGCTCACAATAAATCCTTAAGCGTGAAGAATGGTGAAATACCCTTAGGGTCCTATTTTATTACTTAATTAGATCTAAAACATGCAGGGATTTGATTAAAAGGGATAGGAATAAACAAATATATCCTTCTTAAAAACCGTCGACAGTATCTACGAGACCCCATTTACGGGCCATAGACCTTTCTACAAGTCATAGATAACCTCTCATAGATGTGGGGTCCAACAGTTTAAGTTACTGATATTTGCATGAAATCCATGAAACCACTTCTACGGGTCGTAAAAACTTCAAAGAGCCATCTGATAACTTGTAACTCAAGATACTGAAAAACTGGTATTTGGAACTCACGAAACCAATCTACGGGCCATGGAAAATTTTGCGGGTCGTATGTTGTCTCGTACATGGGCCTCAGACTTAGAAAATTTCTCCAAGTCACCTGGGAATCTATGAGGCCTCTTCTACAAGTCGTAGATCATTCTACGTGCTATAGATGGCCCACGTGGTTTCTCTTCCAGCAACTTTTCTCAATCATTTTCTCAGTTTCCTAGGTGCATCTACTCAGACTAGTGGAAATAATTAGGGGGTGGTACATTATCTCCCCCTTGGGATCATTCGTCCTCGAATAAAGAGAAATCTAGGGAACTTAGTTAAGGCACGAATCTCCCTATGGAATCTAACAATCAACATTTTACTCATGCAATCAATCAATCAAGAAACTCAGCAAGTAAAAAAAATAAACAGTCAACTCATCAAATCAATCCTCACTCGGACTCTAGAGCTCTACCGTCTATCAAACTCAAAATGGAAGGGGAATTCAAGGGATAGCAATTCAAGAATTTAGAAGGAAATCATTACCGTCAACTCTTTCATCATCAGTAGGCAAGAATAAATGAAGGTACTTAGCCTTCATATCCTCCTCCGCCTCCTAAGTAGCTTCTTCTACAAAGTGGTTCCTCCACAACACTTTGATAGATACAATCTCTTTGGTTCTTAACTTGCCAACCTGACGATAAAGGATTTGGAAGGGAATCTCCTCATAGCTCAAGTTGTCCTTTACTCTAATACTCTCAACAGGCACAACCAACTGTGGGTTTCCCAAATACTTTTTAAGCATGGAAATATGGAAGACTGGGTGGATGGCCGCTAACTCTGGTGGTACCTCTAATTCATAAGCCATATTACCCACTCTCTTTATGATTTGATAAGGGCCAGTGTACCTCAGATTCAGCTTCCCTTTTTTTTCCAAATCTCATCACACCCTTCACGGGAGACACTTTTAAATACACCCAATCATTGACCTCAAACTCCAAGTCTCACCTCCTAACATCAGTATAGGATTTCTGTCGACTTTGTGCACTTTTCAATCTTTCTCAAATGATATTTACTTTCTCCATGTCTTGTTGAACCAAATCTGGTCCAATCAATTTTGCTTCACCTACCTCAAACCATCCAATTGGTGATTTACACCTCCTCCCATAGAGTGCCTCATATGGGGCCATCTGAATACTCGAATAGAAGTTATTATTGTAGGAAAACTCAATCAAAGGCAAATAGCCATCCCAATTACCTTTGAAGTCAATAACGTAGGCCCTCAACATATCCTCCAAGGTATGAATTGTGTGCGCTGCCTGTCCATCGATCTGTGGGTGGAAAGCAGTGCTAAGGTTCATCTTTGAACCTAAGCCTTTCGGGAAGGATCTCTAAAACCGAGTGGTGTATTGGGATCCTCTGTCTGAGATGATGGACAAGGGGATTCCATGCAGTCTAACAACATCCTTTATGTATAGTCGGGCATAATCCTTCATGGAGTCAGTCGTCTTTAGTGCCAAGAAGTGAATAGATTTGGTCATTCTGTCAACTATCACCTAAATCGAATCATGCTGTCTACGAGACCTGGATAAACCCATGATGAAGTCCATGTTGATCATCTCCCACTTCCACATTGGAATCTCAAAATTCTAAGCTTCTCCACATGGCCTTTGATGCTCAACTTTCACTTGTTAGCAATTCGGGCACTTGGAGACAAACTCAACAATATCTCTTTTCAGTCCACTCCACCGGTAAATCTCTCTCAAGTCGTGGTACATCTTAGTCGATCCTGCATGGATGGAATATCTGAAATTATGGGCCTCTTCCATGATCCTCTATCAAACACCATCAACATCTAGAACACACAATCTACTTTGATACCTTAATACTCCATCTCCCCCTTTGGCGAGAACCATCACTTTCTGCTTATGCACATCTGCCTTCAATTGCAGCAAGATAAGGTCTTGATCTTGCTTCTCCTTCACCTCCACTACTAGAGATGATGCAGACCCATTATGCACAAGTACTCCACCTTATCCCGATTCGTCTAATTGAACTCCCAATCGTGCCAGTCGGTGAACCTCTTTAGCCAACTCCTTTTCATCTTCTTCCATATGGCGGTGTTTCCCATAGACAAATTACTAAGAGCATCAACTACTACTAGCTTTACCTGATGATAGAGGATGCTCATGTCATAGTCTTTGAGTAGCTCAAGCCATCTCCTCTGCCTCAGATTAAGCTCCTTCTGGGTAAAAACATATTGTAGGCTCTTATGGTATGTGAATACATCAACATGCACTCCATATAGATAGCGGTGTCATAGTTTAAGAGAAAACACCACCGATAATTCTTTATATGAACTTTAAGCTGTCTAGAAGCATAGGCAATAACTTTACCTTTATGCATTAACACACATCCCAATCCCACTCTCGATGCGTCACAATAGATGAAAAATTCATCCGTTCCATCAGGCAAGGTCAACAGTAGGGCAGTAGTCAACCTCATCTATAGCTCTTGGAAACTCTTCTCACACTCATCGGACAATTAGAACTTAGCCTTCTTCTGGGTCATTCTAGTCAATGATGTGAATATGAAAAAAAATCCTTCAATAAACCTGCGGTAGTAGCTAGCCAATCCTAGAAAACTTCTTATGTCAGTCGGAGAGGTGAGTCTAGGCCAGTTCTTAACCGCCTCAATCTTTTAGGTATACACTCAAATGTCATCGCCCAAGACTATGCGGCCGAAGAATGCCACAAATTTGAGCCAAAACTCACACTTCAAAAACTTTGCATATAACTCATTATCTCTGAGCATTTACAAAGTGATCCTAAGGTGATTGACATGCTCCTCCCTATTTCTGAAATACAGCAAAATATTATCAATAAACACGATCACAAACATGTCACGATATGATCTGAATACTCTGTTCATCAAGTCCATGAAGGCTACAGGTGAATTTGTCAATCCAAAGGACATTACCAAAAACTGGAAGTGACTATATCAAGTTCAAAAAGCCATTATCGAGATGTCACATTCTCTCATATTCAACTGGTGATAGCCTGATCGAAGGTCTATCTTGGAGAAAATAGTGGCACCCTAAAGTTGGTCAAACAAGTCATCGTTCCTCAGAAGGGGGTGCTTATTCTTGATTGTCACATTATTTTACTAGCGATAGTCAATACACATTCTAAGCGAACCATACTTCTTCTGCGCGAACAAGAACAGAGCACCCCATGGAGAGACACTCGCCTAATAAATCCCTCTAGCAAATCTCTCAACTGCTCCTTAAACTCTTTCAACTCTACAGAGGCCATTCTATATGGTGGAATAAAGATAGGCTGGGTATTAGGGAGAACATTGATTCCAAAGTCAATCTCTATCTTAGGAGCGACTCTGAGCAGATCATTAGGAAATACATTACGGAACTTGCTCACGATCAAAACGGACTCAAGAGTAAGAGGCTCAACATTATCGAACTTGACTCACATGAGGTGACAGAACATCCCTTAGAGATCAGAATTTAGGCTTTGAGGTAAGAAATAAACCTAACCTTCACGCAACAGAATCTCTCTTCCACTCAATAACAAGACCATTAGGAAATTGAATTTTGACAGTCCGAGTTCTGCAATCAACAGAGGCATAACTGGCGTGAAGCCAGTCTATGTCGAGGATCACATCAAAATCAACCATCTCTAACTTAATCAAATCAGCAAAGGTATCCCTATGATAGATGGATACTACACAATCTTTATAGACTCTCTTAGCTCGAATAGGCTCACCAACAGGAGTAGAAACAGAAAATGGCTCAACCAAGCACTCAGAAAGGATCTCAAATCTACCCACCACATATGGCGTCACAAAGGAACAAGTCACATCCGGATCAAGTAAAGCATAAAAATGAAAGGTAAAAACTCGAAGCATATGCGTCACAATATCTGGTGTGACCTCTTGGTCCTGTCAATTCCTCATCGCATATAAATGATTCGTCCCACTGCCTATCCTTGGTGCAGCACCTCTTTGGTTACCCCTTATTGGTGGTGGTGTTGTAGAAGACTGGGCCTTATTGCCCCACATCGAACACTCCCTGTGAACATGGCTGGGTTGGCCACACTTGTAGCAACCATTCCCTCAATCTTTAATTCCCCGATGTGCATCCTGCCATATTTCCCACAAGGTGGCTTCCTTTTCGAGCTAAGGGTCACACTGGCCTAAGACTATGAACCCTGTGCTCTAAAGTTTGGGTAACCTTGGAACCTCTGATCATACCTGGTATTCAGGGCTGGTGCACTAGCAGAAGATGGTGCATAGCTAGTGGACCTCTTCTGGAAGTAAGACTTATCTCCCTCACTTTGCTTAGTATGATTGGGCTCAGGTCATGCTGATTTGGCTTTCTTACTCAGATGCTCATCTCTGTCTCTTTTCTTTTCCTCCTTGGTATGCAGGGCGTAGACATAATTTTGGAGATATCCATACCCGGGATCAGCAATGCCGCTTTGCACTCTTTCTTCAAATGTCTACCCAACCCAGATACGAACTTCCTCATCTCCACTCTTATATCCTGGACTATCTCTGGGGCGTACCTGGATAATTGGAAGAATTTTAAGCTATAATCTTTTACAAACAGTCCTTCCTGTTTCAAATTCATCCTCAATCTTGGACTCTCTCAATTCCTGAGGGAAGAAGTGATCATAGAAGGCTCTTTCGAACTCATCCCAAACAACAGGCTCAACATCCTCACCTTGACTCTCCTCCCAATGATTATACCAAACAGTATTCATATCTTTGAGTTGATACGCAGCAAGCTTAACTCCCGCAGTTTCTATCACATGCATAGCTTTCAACACTTTTCACATCTCATCAATGAAGTTCTGAGGGTCCTCCTCTATCTTTGACCCAATGAAGACGGGTGGGTAGGGGTGTTCATGGTTCGGTTTAGATTGGTTATTGGTTAAAACCATAACCAAACCAATTTAGTCGGTTTTAAAATTTCTAAAACCAAACCAAACCAAATTTAATAAATAATCATCAATTTGGTTATTGTCGGTTTGGATCGATTTAGTTTATTTTTTTTGGGTACTTTTCGGTTTAAAAGTAATACATTTGTTGAGGGTATACACATCTCGATAGACACAAACACTTAGTATATGAATAATTCACAAAAGGCTAATGTGGATTCAATTAAGCAATAGTACGGGAGTTATTATTATACAAACAAAGTGATTTATTTAAGCAATACTAAAGTTATTATACATGAATAAAACAATTTAATTAATTAATACTATAGTCATTATACACCGAAGATCAAATCTTCATAAAAAAAATACAAGCTCAACAATCAAATAACTACCGGGGGAAGTGGTACAAGAAAATCATATTCCAAAATACTAACAAGTGAATCTTTAAATATAAATGGTAAAGTTAAAGATTTAAACTAATTAAAATATAACAAAATATTTATATATTATTTATATATATAGTTATTTGGTTCGCTTTGGTTATTTTTGCAAATTTTTTTAAAACCAAACCAAATAGTATCGATTTCAAAATTTAAAAACCAAACCTAACCAGATCAAATCAAATTTAGAATTTTTTTAATCGGTTTGGTTCGGATTGCAGTTCGATTTGGTTGTTTAACCATAACCATGAACATCCCTACTGGTGGATTCATCCTCAGAAAATCTCTCAACCTGGTGGCAACTGTTGGCTCTTGGGAATTAGAACTAACATTCTGTGAACTCTGGTTCCCACTCTGAGCAGCTACCAATTAAGTGAGCATGGTGATAGCTCCTCTGAAGTTAGCCTCTATGATAAGACCAGGTGGAGCTGTAGGTGTCTATGGAACACCAACGGCTCTGGCAGGTTGACCTCGACCCCTCGTTTCCATTCGAGTAGGCACCGCTGGGTTTGGGTCCTCAGTATTGTGTGAAGATCTCTTTGGGTGGTGGTACTCTTAGGAGGCATGATCTATAAGTGCATAATGCACGAGTTAGAAAGGAGCTTTGTAGAGTTTTAACTCTGTCGCACAAATATTCGAACACAAGAAAGTGTAACAATTCCTAATGTTCTATAGCCTCCTGCTTATAAAATGTGGTGCACAATACACATATAAACAAGACTCTACTAGTCACGACTTCATAAACTCCCTAGGACACTTGACTGAGAGTGAGCAGCACTGCTATGAGATGTTTAGAAAAATGAACCCACCTCAATTTCAAGGTGGAAGGACAGAGGATGCTCATGAGTTTCTAACTACTTGTAGGGAGTTGTTGGATACTGTTGGCTTAGCTGAGTCACATGGGGTTCAATATGTTACTCTTCAACTTCGTGGGTCAGCTAGAGAATGATGGAGGATATATTCAGGATCTTTGCCTGTGGGATCTCCTACAGTGTCTTGGGAGATGTTCTTTGGTGCGTTTTATGACCGATTTATCCCTTGGAGTGTGAGGGAGGAGAGTCGGTTGAAATTTGAGAGTCTGAGGCAGGATGGCTTATCCGTCACCGAGTATGAGACCCGTTTCTGTCAGTTATCTAGACACGCTACGGCCATTATCCCAAATGAGAGAAAGAAAGTTCGTAGGTTTGTGAGAGGATTGACCTATTCATTTCGACAGGCAGTGTTTAGAATATCTAGAGATGGGACCTCTTTCCAGTCTATTATGAGTGCTGCTAAGGAGGCAGAGCTGATGGAGAGAGAGGAGTTTGGGGACCCTAAGAAGGCCCGTGCATCTGGTCAGTTTTCTGGTACCTCATCTGGAGGTAGAGGGTTCTATAGAGGGGATGCCTTATTCGTCGAGGACCCGTTCATGCATCATTACCTGCTTCTAAAGGTGGTCAGACGCACCATGGGTTTACAGGGCGAGACAGCTACGGTAGTTCGTCAGGATCCGCACGTCAGTCCCAGAGTCCGAGGTTTTGTTATGGTTGTAGAGATCCTGATCACTTGATGCGATAGTGTCCCTTATCGGTGGGACAAGGTGCGCCTCATCCCAGATCTTTAGTTCAGACTAGACCACCGGCGCCACCACCATACAGAGGGCGAGGTAGAGCTCAGACAGGTAGAGGTGGCCGCATTCCAGGTAGAGGAGCGAGTGATCCCATAGTCCCACAGAGTGGGGGTAGAGGCATTGCTCAGACCGGCGGTGGTAGGGGACCACATTGCTATACATTTCCAGGGAGGCCCGAGGCAGAGGCTTCTGATGCAGTCAGCACAGGTATGATCCCGATTTGTCATCGATCTGCGTCTGTATTGTTTGATCCTGGATCTACCTACTCCTATGTGTCATCCTACTTTTCACTTGGA